>JAESIW010000062.1:164248-196993 GCA_016802295.1 Brachionus rotundiformis
AACGCTTTCTTTATTATTTAAAATTAATTAATGCTTATCATTTTTACATCATATTAGTTAAAAATATACTTCATCATTGTGTTTTTGTATGAAGTATTGGTGCTTGCACTTTTCATCATTGGACAAAGATTGTGGCAAAGCTGATCGGTTCAATACAAGAAGTTTTGGCACTTTTTTATAGTTTTTTTTGCCTTCTTGTTTGGCTATTTCCTTTGGGTCGGGAAGCATGTGTCCAGCCAAATTGAATAGATCGGCTATCATTTGGCCTTTAACACTCACGTCCAATGGTGAACTCGAATGCAAACTGGGACTAATGTTCACTTCAACAATCCAAGGCTTCAAATTCTCATCCAGTATAACATCAAATCCAAAAAGTTCATGAGTGGAGTACTTGCGCTTAAGATGGGTCTTTACCAGTATATTGACATGAGGGTCGCCACTAAATTTTTACATTAGATAATTTTTAAAATGTATCTTTTATTTTTTTTTTACCAAATAATAGTTTTTATGACCAGATCTTTGATATTTTCCCAAATTCTGTCCGTGTTGATGCCCTTTTTTTGCAAATAAATCCAAAGAGCCTTTAGACTCCACTTGTGACCAACACAGGCATTCTCATCATCATTCGATTTGTACTCTTTGTTGGTTTTGTTAATACTGTAGTTGGTCAGGTGCATAAATTTATCACTTATTGTCTTGGATGAGTTCGAGTATCTATCAATTAGATAAAAAAGAAAATCTCAAATTAAACTTTAGCCAAGAAAAAGCTACTTTCGCGAAGCGAATCGAGTCAGGCCATCATTGAACAGATAAATCCTAAGAGGATCATATGATGTGACATAAACATAAATTCGAAGATCGAATTTCAAGCCATCTATTAAATACGGATTAGACAAATACTTTTGTACAACACAGGCTCTCTTTTTTGGTATTTGTTCTATCTTGTTTACCACTCGAATTCCTTGGCCGCGCGCACTTGCTGGCTAAAAGGACAACAATTATAGTTTTTAAATGTACAATTAATTGTTTAAATTTGAGCTTATTTTTCAATTAATTACTAATTTCTTAAATTTAATATGAAAACTCTATATTTATCTTTAAAGTTTTTAACTCTATTTTTTATTTATTTATCTGTACCGAGCTAAGGCTCCTAAAATTTATTTAAAAAACATATTTTGAACGAAAGATTTATGAAACTTAAAAATACCAACACTTTCGTTCAAAGACCGCTAATAAGTGATGTCCACAAATTAATTAAAATTTATCATAATATAATAGGTTTCGTAATAAAAATAATAAAAATAAGACAATTTTTATTTAATTTCAAATGTCATATAATGATAACTAATCAATGATTTTTATCACTTTTTTTTTAATAATTAAAAAATGATCAAAAATAATACACTCATCGCAGAAATTTATTTTTTATTGATCAGCTTCAGATCAAATTGATTAGTTAATTAGTTAATTAATTTAATATTAATGTCCAAAATTGAATAATTTATAATAGCTTTAAATCTAATTTTAAATTATCCCTATTTCATTTCATGACTATTTTTAACTTTTGTTTCTCTCATGTGTCTCATCGTTCTTAGTGTTTTGTTTAACGTTATAATTTAAGTTTCTCCATGTCCTTTTTGTTATTCTATTTTATTTTTATCCTTCCATTTTAACTTAGAACTTAAATTTTTATTTCTTTTTTGAAACTTTATCTGAAGGAGCAATAGCTCGATCAGAATAACAAATAAAAAAAACCCAAATGTATTTATTTTAAAAAACTTATTTTATGCCATAATGGAAAACGAGACTGAATCTCATGAAAGGGTCATGCAGTTACCGTCTTCGTTTAATAAATTTTAAAGAAATCGCCGAATGTTCCAATAGAGAGAAAAAGAAAAGAAAAACTTATCATAATAATAATAATAAGGGTCCTATTTCTTTGAAGTCAAAGTTGGGGACGAGATTGCATCGCGCCATACGGTCCTTTCTTTGCCCATCGGTTGTCTGAATACCTTCTTACGTGCCCAGCCCAACATAACCTGTATCTTCGCATGAGCCTGAATAACCGAGACCAAGTAAAAAAGCGTAGGCATCTAATAAGACTGATTATGCAAACGTCAACTACAAAAAATGTAACGCTCCACTCAAAAAACGACGTTATTATTATTGTATTAACAAATGTACTCAAGATTATTATAATATTTTTTCTTAGTTTTAATTAATAAAAATTTGTTTTACTTCTATTAAAATAATTCGATTTTTGTTATTTTTTATTCAAAACTAACAAAACTGTCTAAATTCTTACATTTTTTTTCTTACTTTTGTTATTTTTTTATTAGATTTGTGGTAATAAAATATTTAGGGACTTCGGGGGTCATGATTTTACTAATTAGATTTTACACTCAGTTAAAATATTGAAAGAAAATGAAGACCATAAAAATAAGTTTAGACGCAAATCATTAATCTCTAATTAAAACTTAATAAATTAACTTGAACGGATTTCTAAATGTTTATTGATAAAATTCTCTATTTTTAAACTAAAAAAAAAAACAAAATATTCAAGCAACTCCTATTTTTTTTGTAAAAAAGCAAAATTTTGTTCATCACAACTTTCGCATTAGAATAAAAATTCTTTATTCTTAATTTTTAGAAAATTATTCACGTTGGGCTGAAAATAAATTTTCGACCGGAATAGTTTATTAATACAAGTAAGAGTAAATCCTACAATAAGTAATAAGAAGTTAGCCTCTGAGTTTAATTCTAAGTTTAAAAATGCTAGGGTAAGCAAGTAGAGAAACAGTAAGGAGATTTCTAACTAGAAGAAATAGGAAAAGAAACTTAAACAGTTGTAATAAAACCATTGCTTACTAAGCCAGATCGAATCAAAAGATTAAAATGTTATTCAGAAAGACTGAATTGCACAACTGAACGTTGGGAATGGTAATTTTTAGTGAATAGCAACTCTAAAAGGTGCTGGAAGTTCCGTAGAAATATGGAAATGCATCAGACAGCACATAGAACAATACTAATTTAAGAGTGATTTGACGGGAAAACTATTGCTCTATTACCATAGTATGTCAGATCCCAATCTTAATCCTATGGAAAACTTATCTTTATATATTGATGCTAAATTAGTAGAAACAAATTTGACCTCAATTGAGCACTTAAAATCGACCCGCTTGAAAGAATAGCTAAATTTACCTGATGAATATGTGAAACGATTAATTAAATTAATGCCAAAACTCATTCGTCTCTATTTGTTATATAACTATCTGATGTCTTGAATAATTAATCAACAAAACTTATTAAAATTCATTTTAGCTAATTTGGCATTTTATGAAAGTATCCTTACTCCTTTTAAAGAATCTTGTCACGTACTTGATTCACTATCTAAGAAACTCTTATGATATTATTGTTTTTGCCCAAATTATATAGTTAAATAACGAATTAGTTAAAGCAATCTTTTTATTGTCCCATAATATATTACATGGTAGCAGCGATAATAGATGGCCACCACAAGTCAGAGGGAAGCAATTAAAACGGTTGATCAGAATTGGACAGCCGAGGTAAAAAGTAAACTATTGATGGAATTTGATGCAAACGTAAAGAAGATAAGGGATCTTCAATTAGAGATAGCAGGCAAGGGATACGTGCTAGACTCTAATACACCTGTGTACTATGGAAAAAGCACAGAAAATGTTGAAAATAGGATATCGATTATATCCAATGGGATAAAAGCTGTTGGTGTCCCGGAAAAAAAAAGCTTGCAGTTATCACTCCTTATGTTAAGAAGTCGGCCTTAAGTACACTTTTGAACATCCAAAAAAATTCGTCAGTTAAGACATTTCAATTATTTAAAACTAATAGAGAAAAATTTATTGAAATAGCGATTGCTGTGACTTAGCAATCATTTTATCCATTTAATTGGTCTGTATAAGTTCCGTTCTTATTTTCAGATAAAAATTTGAAAAATATCCTTTTTTTGGGAAAATTCTCTTGCTTAATTGGTTCTTGATGTGTACCAAAGTAATCATGGCTACACATCAGAGGGTTTAAATTGAAAATAAAAACAAATTTTATTTCTATAGAATTTAAATGTAAACGCCAATTTGGTAAATTTCAACAACTCACCGGCTTTAGAATCCATTTGGAGCTTTTGGCTTCGAGCTCTTGTTTAAGAAGATTGTAGTCTTGTGGAAGAACGTATGTAACAGGCACAAAATTGTATTCTTGCTTTCCAAATATGGCTTGTGCATGGTACAAATTGCGGCACAGCCGATCCTTTCGTCCGATTTGGAAAGAGCCAGGAAAATGGTTTATCTTTTGGTATTCTTTAATTGATCGGAAGCATTCTGGTTTCATGTGCGAACCCCAAACCCCAATCCAATCATTCTTGCCATTGGCTATTTTAAAATTAGATCTAGCTATTGTTGCTTTGACCACATTTGGAGTAATCGAGCTCATTTTCCATTTGCATAACCTTTTTAAGCTTTCTGGTAGCTCTGCTATTTTTTCGTCTTGAGTGACAAATTTTATTGTTGGTGGCACATTGGCAAACAAGCTCAAAGTGAGTGGAGGCTGCACAACAGTTGATTTGTCCGATTTTTTGACAAAATTCTGACTGAATAAAAGCTTAAAATCATATCCACTCTTGGCTAAAATGTCCGCCATTGTCTGACCATCGGTCTCGAAGTCTTCTTCATTGTCCATTCGACCCGTGTTACTTTCTGTGCTATCTGACTCGTCAATGGACGGCGAGGACATCAGCGAGCATACATCTGAGGCTGTTGTCGAATTCTTTTTCTTGTTTTTTAACTTTAGGTCATCGCATGATCCCAAATTATTGTCATCGTCCAAATCTTGGTCTTCCACATTGTCATCATCCACTCCATCTTCATCTAGTTTTTCCGGCTCATTAACACTAAAACAAAATTAAATTAATTATGAAATTATTATTTAGAAAAAAATTAATTTTATAACAATTTAATTATTTAGTTTTTTTTATTAATTAAATTAATAGCAATAACCTGTCACTTATTAAATTAAGACAGATACAAAAGACAGCCTCTAGTTTTTTCCTAATTTTGCATGATAAAATCGCTGAAATTACCATAACAATAAATGATAAAAGCTAATGACAAGAGACTTGAGTTGGTGAGTAACTATGGAAGGTCAATACTGGTATGGTATATTAACAAAAAATGCTTTAGAAAACAGATCAAAGGCTTATTGGTTTTTGGTAATGAAATTTTTTTTTCTAATTCAAAAGTGATGGTAAAAGCCATTTACAGTTGACCTTTTAACCATAAATAAAAAATTCAAAACAATAAAATTTTAATTTAAAAATGATAACTTTTATAATATAATTATTTTTATTCACTAAATGTTTTTTTGGTCACATCTTTGTCAATAGGTATCTATTAAACATAGCGTTTGAATCAACTTGTCATAAAAGTTTGATAGACTGATCCAAGGCTACTTACGTAAATATTAAAGCCTAAATAATTTTTATGTATGGAAAATTATGCACAATATTTGGTAATGTTAAAAATGGTACACTTGACTTAAAACACATTTTTGGATTAATTTTTTTTATATTATTTTAATATTTACTGAGACTATCAGATATTATTAAATGATTATTTTTGAATAAGATTTTTAAATTCATTCAAATGAAAATATTAAAATATCGTGTAAATTTTTTCTTATATAATCAACTCTTAAATTTATCATAAAATAGATAAATATCGGCGTGATTTTGCAAATATTTATCTAAATAAGTAAGGTAAAAGATAATGTAAAAACCATTGACAACATGTTGGTTTAGGTCTTATTTTTTTACTTTAAAAATTTCTTGATTCAAATATAAACTCTACAAATATTTGTCATCTAAAAAATAAATAGTCTATATTTTAATATTTTTTTTTCCTTATTTTTTCTGTCTATGTAACTAAAACCTAATAAATAAATAATTAATTATATAATTGTGAATCGCACATTAAACGCAAACCTCGAAAGACCTACAGAGGCTGTGGAAGGCAAGAAAATATTTGTGAGATCACACCCAGCCATAGAACATCCTATAATATTTTAATTATTTAAAAATGTGACTAAAACCTAATAAATCCATTTACACACAAAACTTACTGCACTGGAGATTCTGGAAATCTATAATGTTTTTAATTATTCAAGTTGAATAATGCATTATCTTTTTGTTTTTTTTACTTTATAATCTTATATTCTATTACTTAACTTTTAATGCCGAGTTTCTTAAATATTAATTAAGGCTAAATATCAATAATCGCTAAATTTTTATTTATCGATATATCAGCTTCAGTTTTTAGAGACAGATTGAAACAGTCTCTATACTTTATTTTCTTTTGCATGTGCTTTTCTGCAGTTAATCTTCATTGTTATAGAAGGACTAAATTTACTAATATTTGTAGATTCCGAATAAAGAGTTACCCAAATAAATCTTTCTCTAAATTCAAAGTAGTCCCTATTTAGTTCTTGAATATAACATGCTTATACAAAGTGGATTAAAGCACAATGAAATGCGTAAAAAGTTCCTAGAGGATCAACACGAAATTATATTTTTTTTTAATCTACTGTTGTAAACCCTTGCAAATAAGTGCCACCCAAAATCGTGTCTTTATTGAAGAAATTAAGCCTTTAGATAATGGAAAATTTTCTTCAGATTAAATATTTTTTAGGGATCTAAGTATGCTTTACAAGGAAGAAACATGGATAGAACTAAGCTACTTTTGATTAGCTTTAAAAAAGGGGCTTTAGGGGGGCACTTATTTGCAAGGGTTTACGTTAACTACTCAGAGGGCTTTTATAACGAAACCAAAACCAAAAACTCTAAACTAATGATACAAGGTTTCTATCTTATACAGTATTGCACCAAAGATTAGACGCATTAGTTTTTTTCATAAGAATTTTTAATTTTGTTTAAGAAATTTATTTAATAAAAATCGATTTTTAATTAAACTAACTCTACTCTTCAAATTGATATAAAATACATGATAATTCGATATTACATTCAGCTGAAAAATTAAAATTAATCCATGGTCAAGGTCATATATTGATGCAAAATTAGTACAAACAGAGTTGACCTCATACGAGCACTTAAAATCGACACTTCTGAAGGAATGGCTAAATGTACCTGATGAATATGTGAAAAAAATTAGTTGAATCAATGTCAAAACGTATTCGTGCTTGTAATGATGCAAAAAGTGGTAATTTTAAATACTAAAAATGCGCATGCGTCTAAACTTTTGTGCAATACTGTTTAATATCTATTACGATAGTGTTAACATCAGCCGGATTCAAATAAAATTACCACTTAAATAGTTTTATCAATAGAAGAGTTTTAAATTAAAAAAAGATAATTAAGCACGTTCTATTCCACAAACTTTTCCAGTTAAAAAATATTAAACTTGTTAACATAAAGAGTTTACTTAACTAATTTCTCATTTTCCTTCTTAATTAATTAATCCTGAATTAAATCAATATGTCTGGTAAGGCAACTTGGCACATCTGTGTCAGATAGTAAAAGGCACTAAGAAAAGATAAAAAAGCACTACATCAATACGTTTAAGACTTGTAAATGAGCTTAAAATCTTGAAAAGGTATTCATTTAGTTTAAAAGCAACCTTAAATTGCTGGTAAAGTCATAGTAGTCCTCATCGTTTTCAAAATCGTCCTCTTCGTCTATCTCATTTAGACAATTGGATGATTCGAACTCATTTGTTTTGCTATTGTAGCTGTCAATTGAGCTGGCAAGTCGGTTCTCTTTGTTTTCAATGGTCTTGAATGCCACACTTTTTGTTCTGATCTCTAGAGACGATGATGAACTTGTGCTACCAATTCTCTGGTTTGCTTGGCTGAATTTATTCTTAAATAAATAATTGGAAACAAAGCTGTTTTTGGTTTTTTTGGCATGTTTGGTCGAATTGTGCGACCCAGAGGAAGCAGTGGTGGAGACCGAAGGTGAAGAGACTTGTGAATTAAAAGAGGCATTTTTTTTCACCTTGCTTTTGTTGTTCTCGTTTAGCTGAGAGTTACAGCTGCGCTGCTCGATTGGCGGCAGTGGCAAAATTTGCTCATTTCTGAAGTAACAATTGGAGTTTTTTATCTGGTAAATCATAATGGGACAAGGAGAATTTGCTTTTTGGCAAACCGAATAGCTGTAGTTGTAGATAAATGGCTGCTTGCTGTTGTTGACCAGATCTGTCTTGATTTGATTAATGGTATTCATATGAGACTGGTGGTTTTTGAGCGAGGCCCGATATGGCTTAAAATCTGGAGAATTGCTTGCTTGCTGAGGTGTTGTTCTCGCCTTGAGGGACATAGGCCTCGATCCGGTCAGTGACATGTGCTGACACCGGTTTATCACCGGACTGGACACCCTGAGAAAGCGACTCACAGACTGCTGGTTCTTGGTCGGCGACGAAGAACGCTTCATTTTATGTCATTCTAAGACTATCACCAAAGTTTACTTTCTAATTAAGCTATCTAGACTAAGAAGCCTTAAACGTATCGAATCTAATTCAAGTTAATTAGAAATATATTCAAAAATTTTTTTTTTTTTTTTTTTCAGCGATAGGTACCAAAACAAAGAAGTTGCCAAGGAGACCAGAATATTATTTTTTTATTAAAGAAATAAAACTAAAATAAAAAATCTGTCATTTTTGAGAGTTTTTGGTCGTAATAGAGTAAAAGAAAAACATACAAACCTTTTAGGCATAATAACATTTGAGAGCTTGTTTGCTTTTTGAGAGCTTGTTTCTTGGCTCGACTCAACAATGGTACTAAATTTAATGTTGTTGTTTGTAGACGCTTGTTCTGGCTTTGGTCGATTGTAGGCGCTGTATATTGAGCTTGTCTCGTTGTAGGCATCGAATTTTCTATCTATTTCTTTAGGTGTGGCAATTGTCAGTGATTTAAGCGAAGTATTGGAGTCGCTTGGTGACTCCAAAGCGCTAGATTGGCTCTCGTTTTTGGCAAAATTTTTCTCCAACTCCTTGGCTCCAAGCTCACTTTGATCAGACACTTCTTTTTTCAAGCGTTCTTGATTATAAAGCAAAATTAATTAAAAATTATAAAAAAATTATCACATCTTTTAGAAAAAGATAGATCGCTTGGTTTAAATTTGCCAAATTGGAATGGGGTCAAAATTTTAATTTAAAATTTAATTATTTGTTATTGCTAATTATTTTTAATTCAAGGTTTCAGCGCTTTTATTTGTTGATTAAAATTTTAATTTTAATTTTAAATTAAAATATCCACAAATGTTCTCATATATTTCTTATAAAAATTTAAATATTATTCAATAGATCAATCTCAAAAAGAGCTCACCACAGGCAATAAATTAAAAAATTTATAAAAGAATTTTTAATTAAAACTAACGAAAACTTATATTTTGATAATAAATAAATAAATAAACAAATAAAACTAAAACAATAGGCTTAGAATCTATATAAAAATTTAAAAATATTATTTTTATTTTTATTTTTTTATGCAAAAATTCTTTAATGAATTCAAATCATGATTTCTTTGACTTGGATATTTTATAATAAGCCAAATAATTCATAAAAAGTAGTAAAAACTACTAAATTATTTTTTCAAATCTCGAATTTATCTTTTAAAATACATCTAGCTTAGACGTGATTAAATCTAATTAATAATTTTTGTGTTTTTGTTTACTTTCCGCATTAATTATTAGTTAAGGCTAGAAAGTTCCAAATTGGTGATGTTTAAACAGCTTAAATGATAAAAATAAATTTCTAAACAAAAGAAAATAATTGAGAGATAAATACTAAATTAAGCCTAACAAAATCGGCCATTTTTTGGCAAAAAAATAGCTGTTAATTGACACCCTATTTATTTTTATTGAAAATTGATAGATTATGTATCAATTATTGTACCAAATTAAATATTAAATAATAGATAAGTATCATCTATTTAAAGTTCTAAATCTAAATCTTTCAAAAATGGAAAATTTTTTTTATCTTTCTTTATTTTTGAATTTTTTTTGTCAACTCTGATCTAAAAAACTTTTGACTTATATTTTATGCTCATACCAAATTTCATTGTTCTGCTACTAGAAAAAATTATTCATTGGTATATCTGTACCGAGCTAAAGCTCCTTCAGAATAGGAATATAAATCAATAAATAAAAATTAAAATAGAATATTAAAAAAATTAAAGAATTAGTTAGATAGCAATTACACAGTGGAGTCAGGTATTCGAGATATATTGATTCGAATACGGCTGACTAATCTGATATCTAATGGAACAGAATTACTTAGTCCAGCCCTAACATATCTCTTACTCAATTCAAAAAGTCGATTCGAAACTGTTAGTAGTTTAAGTTTATTTAAGGCCTCGTTGTGTAAAATGTTTCTATCAGATTTTAGTTTAAGAATATATCTGACGGCAGAGTTTAGAATAGCCAGTATTTTTCTGATACTATTTTCAGATGACAAATTTAAGCAAAGAAATGAATAGTCTACTGTATCCTAACAGACGGTGCGAAAAACTTTCATTCGGAACTCTTAAGCAAAATCTATGAATTACTCGACATTCATAAACTCAAGACTTCACCATATCACCCTGAGTGTGCTGGTTTGACCGAACGTTTTAATCGCACATTAAAGACAATGCTTTCATACTTCGTCAACGAGCACCAAAATAATTGGGATGAGTATTTACAATATATGGCATATGCAAACAACACATCAACCCATGCAATCACTAACCATACACCATACGAAGTTGTATACGGCAGAAAACCAAAGATACCATTAGATTTAATAATTGATAACGAAGACTAGCCTCAATTACTAAAATCTTACGATTTTATACAGTTCCTAGCGACTAAAGGGACTCTCTTTTTTTTTTCCTCTTTCCAATTTGAGTCAAATTAAGGCAATTTTTTGAAATTTTTTAAATCTTTGTTTAACACTATTAAGTAATTCGATATCCATGCTATATTCAATTAGAAATGTGCTAAAGCCTATTTTCTGTTAGATAAACCTTATTTAATTTTAATCTTGAGTTACAGCGATCTTTAATTTCTTCAACCATTGATTTGAAATTTAATTCCTTTTTGCCTTTGAAACTCAAGATCAAAAACAGAAGGTTCTCTAGTTTTTCTTGATATCGCCACTAAACACTGACTTTTCAACTAAAATTTTCATTTTCCATTGCTTTCTAAATTTCTGCATTTCTTCTAAATAAAGAATGTGACTAGTTCATCGAGAAAAAGAAGAGAGTGTTAGTTATTGATCTTGATTCTTTTAGGAACTAAATGCTGACCTTTGAGGCACACCTGCTGTAATTGGATATTCATCACTTAAATTACTATTAAAGCTAACTCTGAATTTTCTCGAGTTGAGAACAGATTTTATTAGATAGCGTGGAATATAGTAAATAAATCAGATGGTACTAATTTTTGTTTATGTGATACTAAATTTAAATAAAAATAATTGATAACTAGATTAACTGATTTTTAATAGAATTGTGTTAATATACTCAAAACGTTCCAAGATGCCGATTATTTGTAAACAAATCAACCAAGAAAATTGAAACTATTTTGCCTTTTTTAGTTTTTCCAACTTATAAAATTCTGCCATTGTGAAAAAAAACAAAAACTAAATATCAGAAAAGCTCAACTTCAGAAGGGGCATAACATGTTCTGTAAGTTGAAACACCTGGTACATCTTCTGTGCACAAAGTTCTGAGTTTTGCAGACTTATTGCAGAATTTTGAAGAATCATAATATTGGTGGTACAAAGGATGTACCAAGTGTATGTATTGCTCCTTCTGAACTTGAGCTTTGGCATTTTTGATATTTTGTATTTGTTTTTTTTCCTAAGATTGAGCGCTTGAAATTTGATCAAAAATTTTACTTTGCTAAAAAGAGCCAAAAATGAGCCTTTTTTTATTTTTTTGGTATGTTTTACTATCAAAAAGTAAAGAAATGAATTAATTAAAGCGTAAAATACAAAAAAGCCAAATTATCTATTTATATGCATATTTACCATCAATCACATCAACTTCATCTGGTGATTCTTTCTTTTGAACATCTTGTTCACTTTGCTCGGACAAGTGGACTTGTTTGTTGTTGTCAATTGGCAAATTTTGCTTGCTGTTCTGAATCAGATTTTGTCTGCGCTGCAACAAATTGGTAATGGTCTCTCGATGTTTTGATTTTTGCCTATTGATCAAGTCCTGTAAATTTTTCAGCCTGTTCTGGCTATCTTGGAGCAATTTTTGTTGTTTGTCTTTGAGTTGGTCCTCTTCAGCGGACACTTGGTTCACTAGACCGGGCCTAATTTGGTTCATACTAGCAAATTGGTTGCGATTAACGCTAATCAAATTGTTCTCAAACGAGTCGCTCTTAAACTTGGTGTCTATCTTGACCAAATTGGAAAAATTGTTCCTGTTGTCGTACGGCTTTGGCACATTGCGCATCTGATTGGTGTCTTTGTCGATGGCCTTGGCCCTGTTTGAGTTGAGCATTCTGATGGTGTTTAGCTGGTCGGACGAGTTGGAGCGAGAGCTTACTTGGGCGGTTGATTGGTTGCGGGAGGATATGGAAGAGCTGGAAGAGTTGATCAAGGTGAGCTTGGCGTTCAGGCTGGTCTTCTGACTAGGCTGCTTGGTCTCGATTACCTTGAGGCTTTCGTAGAACGCTTCGCGCGCCTTCTTCGAGTCGAGCAGTGACGCGCTCGCCTCGGCCCTGTTGCCAACTTGCCGCTGCACCGGGTTAAACGAGGAATTGGACGACGACGAGGATGTAGCCTCGTTTTGTAGCGAGTTGACTGATCCGATTTCTGCTATCGGATGAGCATTGTTTCGGACCACTTGGGGCCTCATGAACGCATTGTTCAATATTGGATGGCTTTGCTTTGCCGAGTTGGCGCGCACAAACGACGCCGAGTCAAAATACTTGTGACTCTTGTCGCTTGGCCACTTTTGAACGCCACTTTTGCTCTGGTTCATGGTGCGCATCTTTTCGCTCACATTCGTAAACAGCTGGTTTATTGCAACATCTAATTAGACAATTTTTTTAAAATATTAATTTAAAATAATTAAATTAAATTAGTTGGAATTGATTTTTATTAATTAATAAAAAATTTTTCAAAAAGTATTTATTTTTCAAAATTTTAATTAGTGTGTGATATAGTTTGAAAATTTTACTTTTGGTGTTGGATGGCGTGACAAATGGGTAATTGGTGCTTGAGAACGGATTGTGGTAATTGCTTGTGGAGTATTTGCCAGAGTCGCTTGGGTTCTCGGCGGCGTACGAGAACGTTCGGTGTACTTTACTAATTCTGTCATTAATCATTTGTTCGTGCAGCTTAGACTTATTATAATTTAGATGCATTTTAAGTATTATTACATTAGGATTGATAAAAAATAAGAAATTTGGTAGTCATTGGTTTCTAAAGAAAATTATTTTACTCTTTCTTAGAAAGTCTCTTAAAGAAAAAAGCTAGTTGACCTTGTGTACTCATATATAAAAAATATTTATATTTTTATATTTATATAAAAATATTAATATAAAAAAAAAAATATATAAATATAATTGATTTAATATACACTGGTTAATTGAAGAAAACAAAAACACTCAGCAAAATGCTTGATGGTTGCTGCCGAAACATTACCTGAATTGTTAAATTCGGCATATAATAATATTCTGCTTCGTACTTGTTAGGTCTTTAGATTAGCTTGTGACTTGGTAAATCAAAAATGCTTAGCAACAATTATAAAAGAGTTAGTTAGTTTATAATTTAAACAAATTTATCCTTAAATGAAAAAAAAATAAAAATAATTAAAATAGAATAGTTTGTTTTTTATTAAAATTATAATTGCTTAAAAAATGTTAAGTTAATAGGCTATGGCATGCAAGCGAACCAGCCTAGGTGCTTTATTTTCGGATAGCCGCTCTCCACAGAGTTGGTTCTCAGGTCGAATTTGTACACCCTTGAATAACACCGTCATTTGGTTCTAAGAGCTCTCTCTCTTTAGATCAGAGTTGTGCTTAAGCTAATTAAGAACCCAAGAGATTAATTAAAATTTAAATTAATTAATAAATTCTACTTTAACACAACTCTGTCTTTAATCCAACTTTTGACAATGCAAACACAATCAAATTAAATTAAAAAATTAAAACTTTTTTAAAACTAATTAGTCGAATTTGATATTTTATTTATTTGCTTGAATCACTTTAATTAATGATAAATTCATGATAGCAAAATGGATAATTAATTGCAAACTTTTATAAACTTAATTCAATTTATTTTAAAATTTGGTAATGATTGATCTAGACATTTTTAAAGACATGGCAATTCATTTTGCCAAAATCCTTGGTTGCTTTGCAGCATTTAGTCAGACATTTTAGTAATTTAAAAATATCAGCTTATGGAATTTAATTTTTATTTTTAAATAAAATCTTTGGACTTGTCTGTTTCACTAAATTTTTAATTTGGTAAAATATCCATTTTTTTTGGAATTTAAACAATTAAATACATCTCCTTTGCACAATAATGAATGCATTTAAAATTGAAATTCTGGTTAAAGTGCATGCATAAGCTTAGATAAACCCCATGTTAAAATAGACTAGTTATAACCGGTGAGGCATTAATAAATGGACCAAAATTAAAAGCGAATATCTCAAAAATTAAAAATGATATCAAGTTAAGGTCTTGTGTAAAGGGTAAAGAATCAAACTCGATCCTGGCCGATTTTTCTGATTTTTCTTCAGTTGAACTCACTTGAGAAACATTTGGCGGGTTGACGTCTTTGGCCACATAATTTACGTTTTTACGTATATGGCAGTGCAAACCAACACCTTCTTTGAAAAGTTCTCTTTTCCAGTAAAACGAACACTGCCCGGACAAGAAGACTTGTCATTTGTGTAATATCCGGCTTTTCCCGGCATGTTGTTCAGACAACAGCACTTTATTTTGGTGTTTTTTCACGTTTTTGATATAATAATACCCATTTTTTTAATTGTATACCAACTGTTCTTTGGTGGACAGCAAATCTCCTAGCTAGAAGTCTTTGACTCACCCTAGTTCGATTTTTGATTAACCTTTTACCATAAATACGATATTAATTATTATCAGAATCACTTTCTGTGTCCGAGTTAAGGTCTGAATCAGAATCCGAGGAGTCATTATATATGGGAATAAAGAAATAAAATCCTTTTATAGGAGATTAATTTAAAAAGATTAACTGAATCAAAATGAATGAGCTTCAACTGCGCCTGAACATAAAGTTCAATGTTATTCAAAATTTCAGAGTAAAACTGCCTTGTTTCACTTAATGTCACTTAATGATTCATATAATGTACAGGGGTTATTATCATAATTTCCTAGAGACATTAGATCATGTCTTCTTTAAGTTCCCAGTGGGAAATTACGCGAGAAAATACGGTTAGGGTTTTCTTCATTGCAGTTGTCTAGCTGGTTGGATGACCAGTTCTTAACTCTTGTCGGTCCTCCTTTTTGGATATGGTTGATCGTAATATATTCTGTATTTCGAGTTATTCCTTGCTTTGTAAAGTGCGCGACAAGATTAGATTTTTTAATTTGTGAAATCATATTTTTGACTGCTTCTCTAAAATTCTTTCAATTAGTCACAGAAACTCCCATTTATAGAAAAATTTTTTTCAAAGCTAACGTTTACTAAACATTAGCATTATAAATACATAGAAGATGCCGCGTTGAAAAATAGACAAAAAAAATATATTCTTTTATTTAAAAAATTTATTTTCCAATTCAACTTTTATTTTAAATTTTTTAATTCTTTGGTTTTAAAAAGGCTTCTTAACCTGAATTTAAAGTTTTTATGCGTGCATTACCGTGCAAGGGGAAACAGTATTTTTGAAATATAAAATCCCAATCTATTAACTATTAATAAAATTAAACAAAAAAGGTACTATGTTTATACTTAAATTATTCGATAGCCCTTCCTAAATTCCTCCTTGACTCGTATGTAAATCTTTTAATATGGAAAAGTCCAAATTAAGTACCCAATTCCACAAAACCTTATAAACTGATACATACAATAAACATATATATTTTTATGCATTGTCAAAAGTTGTAATTTGTATAATTAGAAAATTACCAATTATCTTTGAAAAAGTAGATATGATTGCCTGTGTTGAGCGCGGACTCTATCCACCAAGGTATGCCTGGAAACACTTCGATCAGATTATCTGGATATGGTTCACTTAATCGAAGTGTTTTTAGGTCTAGGTTGAAGGCAAAGGAGCCTTTGAGGACATACACATCGCCGTTCTTGTTCACAGCTGTGTAGGCATTGTTGGGAAAAAGTGGATCTCTGATATATCGTGGATAGCCATGGAGCAACATTTTCTGCTGATTATAGGCAAACACTCGTCTTCCTTTTATAAACCATGTTACATTGTCATACGTGAACCCGCCTCTGAATGATGTCAGCATCTCTTGGTAGCTCAAATACAACGGAATGGTGTCCCATTTATGTCTATCTATTTCATATCTCCACAAATTGCCACGATTATTTTTATCATTAATCAAAACATAGATGAATTTCATATTCAAATCTTAATTAATTTAATAAAGCAACTTAATTTAGTTATTTATTTTCTAATAAAAGATGGTAAAATTTTACCATAAAATAATGCATCGATTTCTGTTGTACATGGATCATAAAGTCTGTAGTTAAAATTATCCGGGCGTTGGGTACTTTTTGTCGATCTAATTGTAGACCTAGTTGTTGTTATCCTCTCACTTAGATCTTATAAAAATTATAAATATATAATATTGTATTATATATTTTTAATTATTACTGTAAAAGGCTCTTATTTGCTTTCGATCAATATCAGGCAGTGAAAAATCAGGTATGAAACCTGGATAAAATTTGTTCATTAGTGAGCCTTTTTCAGAGCTATGCTGAAGACCCAGTGCATGTCCAATTTCGTGTGCGGCCACTATTCTCAAGTTATAACCATCTGTTGAATTTTCGGTAAAGAGCTTTTTGTTGTAAAAATGAATGCGACCATCTGGTGGAAAAAATGCATGTGCCAATTCTTCCACTTGTAAAAAAGTTGCTTAATTAAGTAAATAAATAAAGGTTTGGGAAACTTAAATATGCTCAAAGAAGGAACACTTAACATGGTTGGTTTATTTGCCAATAGTATGGAACAAAAGCATACAATAACTAATAGTTCCAAAAAATATTTCACAAATCATACAATCAGAGGGTGGAATAGCCTACTTGAGACTGTAATAAGTGCCACATGTGACTAGGCTTGATGCATAAAAGGAGAGAAATCGAGGAGTCCTTTTATTCTAATTAAAGATCGTACTTATTAAGAAATAGGCAATTATTAATAATTTTGTAAATGGAACTAAACCTATATGTCCCTAGCTACCATATATGTTTTCCTAGTTGAACGTCTCCGCTAGCCTGCTTGCCATAGCTTAATCATTATTGTTGTTAAGAATAATTTTTATAATTTAAAGGTTTTCTATAATAAAATTAATAAGTAATAATCAAAAAAAAAATTAATTTGAGACAGTTATGAAGAATGTTTTTATCTTTTTTTATTTCAAAAAATGGTACTTTATGAATTTAAATATGCTAAAAACGAATATTGGTTAGGGGTTGTCTAAATTTTACCAAAATAACTAAAAATTAATTTTAAAAAAAAATCTAGGTATTAAGTTTGTCGTGTCTGTCCGTCCGTCCGTTGACAGGTCAAAATTGACGAACGGAATAAGCTAGAGAGCTGAAATTTTGTACAGATAATCTTTTAGTGATGAGAACGCAGCCTGATAAATTTGGAGATGATCGGCAAGTTTAAATAAAAAATAGAACATCAAATTGTTTGTCATTGAGAAATTATCAAATTAAGATGAAATTAGAATATTTTTTTATTTACCAGTGTCATCGAACGGAAATCCGTCAGAGTGGTCCCTGAAAAAAGTTAAAAAATGAATACACATTTGTCCTTGCTTAGATAAATATTCTGATAGTTTATTTCTTACCTTGGGACAAAATCGATTTCAATGTCTGCCGAAGAATTTCTGACTTCGGTAAATAAAAATTCCGTAGCCTCTTGCCAATAATCGAATGCTTTTCGAATGGCAATTCTTTTCATAAAATAATTTTTAATCCTATTAATATAATTTAATAATTTTACCTGGTATACTCGTTGAGAGACTTGTCTAAAGTCAAAATTTTGTATGTAAGAGCATTTTTTTCCCATTTAAATTCCAGGTCACTTAGGGCCCGTTTGATGCGGGGAACAGTGCTATAGACTGTAATGTCTGGATTAGCACAGCTTGGTGATTTCATTTTGGCAACAGTTGCTTCGTCTAATTCTCCCGTTACATTCAGATGGTGCAATTTTTGGAACAAGGTGACCATTTTGCTAATTTCGCCATTGTACTGAACTGGCGATGTTTCTGCCTGGGAAAAAACTCTTTGTCTTGCTACCATGCCTAGGCCATAGCCATTTTTTTCCAAAAATTTCTATTCAAAATTTTATCTTTTTAAATAGCTGTAGTGTTTGAATTTTTTATATCATTACCAATGGATTAAATGACTTCTGTGTGGTGCTGGTTAATTTAAATGTCGGAAAAACAATTGGAATTATTTTGGTAGTGGCATCTTTTACTTTTTTATGTTTGAATTTTGACCACTGATGACATGATTTGGAATCGAATATTGACAACAAAAAAGTAAAAATTAAAATATATCTTAGCATTTTATTTTAAAATTTTATTTCAAAATATTTGTAAATTTTGTGTAATATTGTTTCATGAAATTTGAGATAGCCCATTATCTTTTACAGTTTATCTTAGATTGTTTTCTGTTAAGGTTAATTTTCATTTCATTAGAAAGTTTCCAATTAAAAAAAATATTAATTAAATGGTAAAAAACTTGAATAAAACATTAGATAAAATTAGCTAATATCATATCTCATTAAGCTTTTTTTATACTAATATAAAATTTCATTTGATTCTAATAAGTTTATAGTCAATCTAGTTAAAATTAGAAATTCCAAAGTACCGTATACCTTTGGACATCAATGCATGCATCAAAACTTAAATTTCAAATTACACTAAAAGTTGAATTAAGAAATGAATTTTTTATATTTGAAAAAAATTTTATCCTTTTTTTGTGCTTATTTTTTCTAAACTTTTAAATTCAAATTAATTTCCAGGCCATGTATTCATTAGTTGAATTTTTTGGCTTAAGGTTAATTATACTAAGTCTTATTAGACGTTGTCCGTAGTTAAGTTTACCAAGTTAATATTTGAGCTAGTCTTGTAGCTCTACAATCTCTGGTATTTGGTCTATAAATAAACCGAGCAAATAGACAAAGTTTAAGTTGTACAATTGTAAAGAGAGGGAACGCATTCAATCAAGACCTGTATGGAGCATATGTCTTTTTTTCTGATACAGTACTTAATTCTGTTAAAGTTGGTCAAAATTTTTAGCATACCAACTTTTCTTGTACAAATTTTTATAATATATTTCAAAAAAAATATATTATAAAAATTTATAAGAAAAGTACAAAAACTAGGATAGAGAAAAAATCGAAGTAAAAAAAACAGTCCCTTTTTTATAAAAATACAATAACATTTGGAAATTTAGAACTAAAATCAGAGGTTAGCTTTTGGAGTCTACCAGATCTTGCTAATTCTATGACCACGGATGTCTTCTCATAATTGCGCTTTGTTGTAATCACATTTTTTATTCGAAACTCCTACTAGATCAGCTTTTTCTTGTTGACATTAGGTTTTATCCTTCAATAGACCAATTATTTGCCACCTTTGAGCCTCAGATACTTTTTTTTTATCAGGGATTTTCAAGGTGTGGTAAAATTTAAAGCGTATAATATCTTTAAAAAATAAAAATACTGATGTTAGGGTCAAATATTTTTTGTTAGTACATTTAAATTAAATAATGTCAAATATGATTAATTTAGTAACTGTTTTTTTTCTTTGACATCTAATTTGATCTAATCGAAACAATAATTAATTAAAGACCTTTTAAAGCTGATTCCGACAAGATGAGTTTATTGGAGTTGAACATACTAAAAATTATTGAGCTAGACAATATTCACTATATCCAAAATGTCTTTTACCGAAATCCCAGACAACTTAAGCCAAGATGAGTCCATTAAACCAGTACAAGTGAAAAAAACCAGAGGAAATCTTAGAATCAGCTCAAGGAAATCTAGCTACGACTTTTGCCGATAACGATTGGACTTGTAAACGGGCCACAGAGAATTTGCCTGGCGAAGTCATTTGGTATCATAGTTATAACAACTCTATCCTTATTGAAATGACAGACGAGGTTCATGATCATTCTAAAAAGACGAATTATGTCATCAGAGAAGTAAAATCGTTGCATACGAAAAAATTAAAAAGTTAATCTTTTAAATTTCTAAGAATTAACATTCGTTGATTTTTATTTTTCAGAACTGAAACCATCAGCAATTGTTCCAATCTTCATTACGACTAAACGCCTTGTAAAATTAGTACTAAAGACAAAACATGTAATGCCTGACGCAACTTACAAACTAGTATACGAAGGTTTTCCATCATTGACAATCGGAACAACAAGAACTTTCACCATTTCGGAATTGAAGTAACAACAAATGAGAGAACAGAAGATTTTGAGTTTTTGTTCAAATCCATAAAAAAAGTAGTCGAGAAGATTGAGTTGATCATCTATGAACCAGATACTCTAATAGCTGACAATGAATTATAAATCACTAACGGTTTTTCTAGTGTGTTTAATCTAAAAAACCTAATTTTTCTAACAAATTCGGACGATCCGCCTGTACAAGAGCCAATATCAAAAAAAATTCGTCCTGAAGAGACCCCAGTTGTTACTCCACAATTCCAAGTTAAAAAAAAACGCGTTAGACCAGTTGGATCAAACAAACAAAAAAAAAAGCAAAAAAGTTAATATTATTTTTGTCGATATTTAATCACTTTTGCTCTAATTTGATATAAATTGTATTAATTTTTTTATTTAAGTACTTTTTTTTTATTAAATTAGAAATAAAAAAATACGTTTGTTCCTTAGTTCAGTAATTTTGTTTTTTATTTTAATATTAATAACATAATTAATAATTACATGCCATTTTTAATGTGTACAAATAAAAAGAATTTTAATAGTTATATATTTTTATTAGGAGTATCATTTAAGCTCCATAATTTTATTCTACCATCGAAATGTCCACTAATTAAAATAGACTTAATTGATTCCAAATGAAAAATGTAATAAAATCCGTCTTGAGATTTTCCCTTTTTTTCCAAAATTGTCTGATTGCAGCGGCCAGTTTGCAAATTCCATATTTTGATGCACTCATCATCCGAGCCGCTAATTATGTCATTGGTATTTATCTGCTTTAAGCTGGTCACAGGATTTATGTGACCTTGTAATTCCTGCGAAACTTCTTCTGTTTCAGTATTCCAAATTTTTATCTTTCCATCTCTTGAGCCGCTGGCAACAAGATTGTCACTCAATATGCAAAAACAAATCACTGGTTCACTGTGAATATTCAACACTTTTAGGCAATTGCCGCCAGATTCCCATATCCTTATTGTTTTATCAATTGACGCACTCAACACTCTCTCGTCCAAAGTCTCCTCCAAGCACAGCACTAGATTCTCGTGACCAATGTAAATAACCTCACACTCTCCACTCCTAAAGTCCCATTTTTTTATCATTTTATCAAACGAGCCACTCAACAAATGGCCACTTTTGGTCAATTTTAAACAATAGATAAAATATTTGTGTCCCAGAAGTGTTTTTATATTCACATCTAAATTAATGTTCCAAATTTTGATTGTATTGTCCAGCGAGCCACTGGCAAACATTTCATCATTTAGAACACACAAACAAAACACTGAGTCAGAATGACCCCTAAATTTTCTGATACAATTTGCTCTATTGGCGTCCCAAAGCGAAATGGTATGATCTTTTGAAGCAATTAAAAATTTATTTCTATCAATTAATTTAAAATCATTAATGCTTTGATTAACATTGATAACTCGTTTGAGCTTGTACTCATCGGTATACGATAGAGTACTATCTGATTTGAGGCTGTTAGATGCATTCTCATTTACCAAGATCAATGAACCAAATAGATCGTTTGTGGTGAAATTTTTGTTCAAAGTGACAAATTTTACATTTTGACTTTTGACATAGCTAATTACATTTTTGATTGAGTTTATTTTGCTTTTGACATTTTTTAAATGAGTGACGACCAGAGTGGATTTGGTCTCGTGGTCCATGTCCTCGCTGATCTCATTCTCTTCCAAATTGCAGTCAATTGAGCCAATTGTTTGCTCAATTTTTTCTGCTTTTTTTTCCACAAAGTCTTCCAACTTTTTGCTCAATTCACCAAAGTGGTCATCAACCAGCTTTTTTAGGTAGTCACGTCTCGAGTTGAGCTCACTTTTGACATCATTTAGATTCTTTTCCAAGTAAATTTTCTGCTCTTGTTTTATCTGTTCAAATGAGTTTTTCAGCTTGCTTAACTTTTCCACCTCCATCTCGTACTCAATTTGCTTTATTTTGAGCCGATTCATTGGCAAATTTAGCACCTGTTCGATTATGATATCATGCGACTTGCACTCAACGCACTCGACTATGTTGGGCCTATTTTTTAAGTTTTTGTACAGCGTTTTTTGACCACATGGCAAGTGCAAGATCAAGTCGTCCATTTGGTTCGACATTCTTAATAAATTAAATTAATTAACTTTTTCAAAAAATTTTATTCAAACTAAATAAACCAGCGCAAATAAAAGAAAAATAATTTTTTTATTCGGTTTCCAAGGATTTAAAATTATAATTTGATTAAATAATAAAGGTAAACTATCTGTATCAGGTTTAGCCCTAGGGTCTAATTTGTAAACAAAAAAGAAGCCTCACTAATCAATGGTTAGAAGTAAATTTCTTATCTCTATTTTTAGAATAATTGATAATTTTCGTATTTTTTTTCAACAAATTTATTACGCAAATGATTAAGGAAAAAAATCGATTTCTGAATTCATTTGGCAATAATTTTTATTAAATCAAGTTCTTTTTTTTAATTAAAACTTTGACTAATTTAAATTTTTTTTTTCAACTTCAAAAAGCAATTATTAATTTAAATTAATGTTTATGTTAAATTAAATTTATACTAATTGATAAAATTTAATTTTTTTCAATTAGTTCCAAGAGAACTAGCAAAAATGGTACACCTTTTGCTAACACGATAATCGCATTTAATAAAAACAAAAAAAATCAATATATTATTATTTTAATTTTGATTATCAAGCTTTAAATTTTAAGCCTTTAATTAACGATTGCTCCTATAATTAAAATTTGATCTAAAATTTTATTTAAAAAAATTAAATTAAAAAGTTTAATTGAAAACAGGCATTGTGATGGTCAAAATTTTGCTCTTTTTGTCAAATTGAGCGCCGCATTCTTCTTGTTTTAAACTATGGGGCAAATAGATATCAAGATGGTAGATCTGCGATCTGGTATTTAGCAAAATTCTGTCCTCACCAACATCCAATTGCAGCGAATTGGCTGATATCTTTGAAAAGAAAAAATTAATAAATTCTAAATAAAAATAATTGAGCATTGATTGCTTTACAATATTTGGCAATTCGATCTCTGCTACCAAGAACTCGACCAGGTCGCCTTCTTGTGGTTCGCGGTAAATTTTGTACTTGGGAGTTTGTGATCTATGGATTGGATGGATTAAAGCTAAAAGCAAACAACTAAACTTATTTACTTTGGTTTGTTTGGTGTCTCGAGCTTTTTTTCGTTGTCTTGGTCAACTTCGGCTATTAAAGGCTTAGACCGGACACGAATAAATTGCTCTTTTATCTGGCCCATGAACTTTTTGTTCTTGAGCAATTTACAATCTAAAATTAAATAAAAAAATAAGCCTACTTGAATTACAATTAATTAAATTACTTTTATCTATTTTAATCGAGTATTTTGCTTCAAGGCCTTCGATAACAATAGACATCAAAAAGCCCATGAATGTTGGGTATTTGTGAACTTTTTGCATAAATTCTGGACTAACACAAACATCGTAGGCAACACACGCAGCACCAGCTTTACCATAGGACACAAAATTAATATAAACTAATTGCCAAATTAGCAATTGGAAAATGTACCATTGTCCAGTTCGACATGGGCCTCGCCCAGACTCATTGGCACTCGAAATTGAAATGCTGCACTCTCTGGATCTTCTTGTTCAATTATTTTCAACAGCTCTTGTTCAGTTATATCTTTGGGAGCATTTATCTTTATAATTAAATAAATTATCTAATCTAATTTTGGCTTATTTGGCTTATTTTACTTCAGGTGACTGGCAAATGTTTAAAAATATTTTCTGATTAGACTGGAGATTTTTTGTCTTGAAGCAAATGCCTGGCTCTGGCAAAAATGACTTGTAGCTTTGGTCCTTTGGCTCCGATTTACTCTCTTGGCCAGAATAGAGCTGCAAATGACCTAATTATGCAATAGACTAGAGATTATTGTATTCAAGTTTACTTTGGCCAGCATTGCCAGCTCCTCGGGACCCATGCTGCTCAAGGCGTCGTTCAATTCGGCCATTTGGTCAGGCCCGGGCTCAGTTCTATTCAATAGGACTTTTTTAATCAATTCATCGCTCATTTTTTTTAATTATTTATTAAAATTTTTAATTTAGTCAAGTATATAAATGAGGAAAATTTATCGAGGTCACGTGACCTCGACTGAAGGCGAACAAAAGTGGTCTTGGGCGTTGCCATGGCAGCGCCACTAAAAGCCTCAGCGCTTGTCTTCTAATTTAGAAAAGATAGCTATACAGATTAGTAATTACAGAGCCGTGTTATTATTTTATATAATTATATCATGGAAGCAGCAGTGTTTATTATTGTTTATCCAATAAATGGAAACTAGCAATTAAGGACTTAGGGTCCTAATGGTATATTTAATTAAACAAAGAGATCAATTTTGTGAATTTAATGATGTTAACATGCAAAGCAAATTCTAAAGTATGTTTATAGAGAAAAAAAATAATAATATATATAAATGAGAATTCAAGCGTGTTGAGTTGGCTTGAGCAATTGATAATATCATGGTATCAAGTGAAATTTATTTTAATGATTGACTTTTGATTTGGAAAAATATCATTTCTAAGTGAGCTTGATAGCAAATGGATAAAATATCATTGATCTAGTTGATCTGCCACCATGACTTGATTGTTTTTGTTTCGCCAACTGTTTGCCAAATTTGTTTTCTTTTTCACTTTACCATTTTGCTTGCTTTGCCGGGCTCTACTCAAACAGTAAATGTAAATTTCTAATTAATAATTAAGCTCATATTTATTTATATATATAAATAAAAATAAAGAGAAGAAAAATAAAAATAAATTTTAAATAATTAATTTTATTTGTAGCGAAAAAGTGGCAAATTTCAAAAAAATAATGTTGGCAGAAGCGGCACAGACACAGGGAATAGAAGAAAAAGAGAACGAGTCGGAAGACTCGAGTGAAATATGATTAATTTTTAATCTGTATAAGATCACTTACTCAAGGATTAATATTTCAAACAGATATTTTGATTAAATTAAATTCAAATTTAATTAAAACAAAACAAATTTGATTGCTAGGAGAATTAAGAGACTTCCGTTGTTGGTGTTTGTTTAAGTGACAAGTTCGATCAATAGAGATTAGCTTGGACAAATAATCGATGATTGTTTGCCTTAGGTAAAAAAGATAAAATTTGATTTTCAATTTAGTTTATTAGATTAATAAACTTAACTGACTAGGCTTGAAGCAATCAAGTGACAAGTTTTTTAATAAATTGGATTAGGGAACCATTTATTTATAACTATGGAAAAAATATATAAAAAAAAGAGTTAATTCTGGATGATCGATTGAGTAGGCAAGGTGCAGGTGCATGTTGGTATCAAGTTAATTAGAAAATAAATAAATTAATTCTTTTTTTTTGATTTGATTAATTTGTAAATCAAGATTTTGGTCCATTTTTCATTTTGTTAATGATTTTGGTTGGGTTTCGGTTCAGTGAGCTTGCACGTGTTGGTCCAAGCGCGCAAATCCAACACAGATTTGTTTATAAATTCGGCTTGAGCGAATAGCTCCGAGAGGCGAGCATTGTGCTCGCGGCTAAAGTAGCTAAATTGAGTGTTGAGTGGAGATAAGATAAGAGGCTGAATGAATGTAGATAGGAAAATGAGTTTAATTCCGCATTTTTTTTGACAGCTCTAATTGGATTTTAATATCACTTTGGCAAAGGCCAGATTAGATAACTTATTTGGCCGGGGACAGCATTCAGTCCGCGTTTAATTGGCCTATTTTAAAGCCGGACTTATTCGGGGAGGGATTAAGAAAGCAAACAAAAAAGGTTAAACTCAATAAATTTTATTTTTTATATTTTTTTTTATTGATCTATTGATCTCTTGATTTTTATTCTCTTTTTGTTGATAAAAACTGATAAAAAATTCGTTTTTTTTTCATATTTTAATAGTGATCTTTCTCTCAAAGGTAAATAGGAAATATGGACAAAGGTATTTATGAGAACGAGTTTAAAAAAATTGGAAAAAATTCCAAAACAATTGGTAGCTAGTAGTTTGTTTTCTTCCCAAGATGTTAATCAAATAGTATATTTATTTTTATTTAACCAATTTTTTTTTCTTATTTTTCTAAGAAAAAAATGGAAAATAAACTAAGCCATTTTTTCTTGCCTCATCTAGCTAATTAAAGAATAGCGCTTGGAGAAGAGAGATTTTATGGTGAATAAATCAAGATATTTTGAGCCAAATAAAGGTCAAATGCTGGCCTAAGCTGGCTTACTTTCTGCATAGGCCAAAGCCGTCCCAGACCACTTTATTAAGACATCTAATAATTTTAAGTCTTTAATTGTTCCATAAAGCGAGAGCAATTTTGGAAAAATTTTAATTTTTTATTAATCACGATCTAGTTTGTCATTAATGCTAATAATTCTCTTTTTTTTTATCTAAATAGCATATCAATACGTTAAAGATAAATTTAATTTATATTAATCAATTTAAAATTAGATTAAAATAATAATTTTTTAACGAGTTTTTAATTATTTGCATTAAAGAAGATTTGGATTGGGGCTAAGTTCGAATATCATGGAATTTTTAAACAAATTTAAAAACATTTTAAGTTAATTGTAGAATTGTAGAGTAGACTTCAGATGGCTAATTTGATCTTTTATTTTTTTTCAACTTTTAAATTTTAAATAAATAATTTTTCAAATGTTTTATATAAAAAAATTTTTTCTATTAAATTAATAAAATTAAACTTTTTAAATGGGTTGATGGTTGCAGTTAATTTAATAATTTTTAATTTAAAATTTAAATTAGTTAACAATACATGCCAGTCTGTGGACAAGGCCAGAGAATTGACTCTTTTAGATTAGATTTGGAAAAAAACTATATAAATAAAGAGGTTTAATTACTATACATTTATGGTCGGCGAGAATAAAGCTAAAATATTATTAGGGGAGCAATTAAATTGACAAGTTAAATGGTAATGGGAAATTTTTGTTCGGAATCTGGTTGATGTTTACTAATAAGTAATAAAAAATAAAAGATGATGGTTAGTCTTGGTAACTTGAGTAAATGAAAAGATTTACGATAAAAAATTCTATTGTGTTATTTATTTTAAGTCCTAATATTAAGTTATTAATTTAGTTAATAAAATTGGTAAAATGGGAATTTTTAAACTACTTATTTTTATATTATTTAACAGTACCATTGGATATTAGGCAACCAAACATAGATGATAAATTAAAGAATATATTTGACTAAAGACCGGAATATTTTTTTTATTTAGTCTAGAGAAAAAATTGGCCACTTGGGCTAGCCAAAAATAGTCTATAAAGAATAAAATTAATATTTAAAGGAATAAATAAAAGGTATAATTTAACCATTTCGATAAAGAGTCGAAAAATTGGACAAGGAATTCTGTATCACATTTAAAAAAAATAGTTATAAATTTTAAATTATTAATAATTAATAAGAAAGACCATTTAAAAAGGCTAAAAATAAACTAAATGTTCTGTAGACGCAAAATGGTGCAACATGTCCAATTCTTTTTTCACCATTCTGGAATAGATCTGTAAATTTACCAGCAATTGAGTTTATTTCACACTAAAAGCAGATTGTGCTGCAATACTCTTTAATTGATAAGCCTGTTCCCTATCCAGAGGTATGCAGGGACTTAAGTTGGATTAATTTAAAATAAGAGAAAAAATTAGTCGGGTAAAATCTTTATTCGGAATCTTATAATAGAAAAGTTTAACTGCAGAAACGCACATGCTAACAAAGTATTTTTTATTCACTCCTTTTGGGGCATAGGGTCATTACTTTTGATTTCCATCCAAGTCGATCTTTTGCCTTTACCCTTGCTTCTCACCATGTCATTCCCATTTCGATGAGCTCTTTCGTGATTGTTAACCTCTATGTTACTGCTAGTAGTCCTACCTTACGTCGCCCATGAAGTTTCCATTGAAGGGCCCTTTTTGGTATCCGTATATCTTTCATTCTAAGTACATGGCCAAGCCATCGCAGCCTTTTGTTCTTAATGCGTTGACTTAATGGCTCTGATAAAGTTTAACTGCAGAATAGCACATGCAAACAAAGTATTAAAGAAAATAAATTATAGAGACTCTAACAAATGGTGAGGGAGCAGTCAAGAATTTCAAAAAGTAATGGTGATAAATACTGCGACCCTTACGGGTTGGCTCAAACAAAAGCAATGGCAGTAAATACTTCTTTCATTTTTCTAAATGCATTCAGCGCTCAAAAATTACTTTGATTTTAAAACGGCAAAATTTACCCACTGTCAGATGTAAGCTACACAAGGGAGTAGCAATGCATATGCCGCTCCAAAAAGTGATTTGCATTCATCTAATAAGTTTATTCACAAGAGAAACTAAATTCCATCCATAACATACCTCTCATTAAGATTTTGATTTCAAGGTTAATCAAAAGGCTATTCACAAATATTTTAAAATAATTGTACAAATTAAGATTGTCACTTATCATCATTTGCTGTAAAGGCTTTCATTATTATTTATAATTAATGTAACACTAGAGGTACAGAAGTAAATTGTAAACAGAATACCACTTTATTAAACTAAAAAATGATAAATTTATAAAATTAAGTAACAGACAATTCAAAAAAGCAGTTAAAAACGGAAAAATGTTTATTCTTTTATTGTTTATAGGTCTTCAAAATTCTGGTGCTTCTAGTGTCAACTTGGAGCTCCCTAGTAAGGTACTTAAATTGTCTTGAATACTTAAAATGTTGTCAAGCAGATAGGATACAAATATGTGATCTTTTGGAAAAGCTTTGTTTTATCATATGGCTATTTAAATGTAAATCACTACAAATATAACATTGATCTCTTGATCACAAAGCAGAAATCCCTTATAACTTAAAAAAGGTCATCGATTAGACTCTATAAGTCCTTCTTTTTTAAAGAACTCCGTCCTGGATGTCCTGTGCAGGACTGTATGCTTTCATTCAGCTCATTTCTAATCAAGCTGTTTAATCTGATGGCTTTAAACAGTTATCTTTTAGTCAAAAGGTCGCTTCAGTGAAACATTCTATTTGCGGCCAAGATTGTGCATTTAACTTAGCTTTAAATAACTCTATGATAAAATGTATTTATTTCTAATGAGAACCTCAGGCTACGCATAATGGAATTTAGTCCTTTTTTTTAGCCAAGGGTCAGTAAGTAAAATGAGTTGTTAATAATACAATTAAGTTAATATGCTTTGAAATATAAGGTTTTGTGAAATTCAGTACAAAATGGCAAAAAGAACAGAAAAAATGTAAAAATATTAAATAGCTTTTTTTCTAAAAAGTTTAAAGTAAATTCTGTGAATGCAGAATGGCGCAACATTCAAAGTTGCATCAACTGTAAAAGTCTGCAGATGATGTGCAAAATCGTTGCAAAACGCACTACACACTATTATATTGAAATTTAATTTTTGCTGAACTCTGCAAAATTAGCAGACATAGACATTTGATGCAACTTTGAATGTTGCGCCATTCTGCATTCACAAAATTAGGTTTAAACTTTTGGAAAAAAAGTTATTCAATTTTTTTACATTTTTTTCTGTTCTTTTTGCCATTTTGTACTGAATTTCACAAAACCAAATATAAGCAGAGCGAAGTGAACTAATGATAAAATAAAGCTTCTCCAAAAGCATTGATCTCTTGATCTCGGTCACAAAGCAATTTATAAGTCTTGAATAAAAGCTTCAATAGTTTTACAAATAATTCTTTGAGCTAAGGCTCTTGTGTCTTCCAGTTAGTTAAATTTTTCTACCAATGTAATAAATAAGAAAATCAAATTCGTATCATGCTACAAAGCATGGACTGTTGAATCGGTGAATGTTAACAGTCATTTATTTTCAGAATAATATTTAACTATAAAGAATAAGAATTATTTTAGGTACAAATTTGCACCATTTTTTAAATACATTTTATTTTAGTAAATTTTAGTTTATCAAAATAGGAATAATTTTTGTTCTGTTTGTTTTTGAAATTCACAATACCAATGTGTCCGATAATCGATCAACGCTAGGGCTATGATTATTTTTTTATTAAATATATAATTGAGGGGAAGACCCCAGGGTTCGTCCGAATGGCACAAGCCTTCGTTTAAACCCTCTAGTTTGAAACGTTTTTAGGTTTCTACAAAATTAGATTAAGTTAAAAGTTGAATTATCCAAAAAAAAGTAAAATTAATTGGGCCTTGATTAAGCAATACAAGTAATCTCTGAACAGTGAGGAGAGGACCCCGGGCAGTTAGGAATGGTCGTTCACGATTTTTTTGTTGAATAATTGGCTGAATTGATACATTTTTATTGAATACTGATTATTTCGTTTGCGCAGCTTTGATGTGGATTGTCTCTAAAACTTCAAAGTGAATAATTGCGGTCTGGTATCATGCTACAAAGCGTGGACTATCAAGATTGCACTATTTAATTGATATGAGTGTCGGATCTTTTAGAAACAGTGTGCATGTGTGTGTGTGTGGCCGGCTCGAGTGCAGTCCAGCCAGCCACTGAAATCAGACAATTCTAAAGTGAGCATAAGATAAAAATGTATGAAAGAAAAACAAATAAAAAGAATAATAATCTTTGTATCGACCGAGCGAACTAGCGACCGGCCGACCTCACACTCTCACACACATATGCATAGATGAACTCTTACACTTTGAACGAATAAGAAAAGATAAAACAATAAAACAAAAATAAAAAACACACTCTAAATAGCCCTAGTCCATAAGTATAATTTCTCACGCTCTGTTTGACTCTCACGATATTAAGACAAGTCATAATACAATTTATTTTTCTATTTTTTAATTATTCAATAGCAAGACCATTTTTATTCTCTTATTCTCTTTTGTAAAAATAAAGTAAAAATAAAAAAAAAGTTCACTTATAAACATTTATTCTTAATTTTTTTTTTTTGATTTTATTCCATTGCCAAAAATAAATAAAAAAAACCTCTATATTAACTTTATCTATTTTTTATCTATTGTTAATTTTAATTATAGACACATAATGATAATATTTGTGTAAGTGTGTTGACCAGATAGCGACCACTATTGACCAAGTAGAAGCCAACTGAGACCAATTGACAATGCCCCACTTGCTGAACGAGAACTGCGCGGAGAAGCCGAGCGACGAGGAGGCGCTGAACGCCAACCCGCTCTCGTCCTCGTCGTCGTCGGTGTCCGCGCCGCCATCGCCACCGCCCGAAGCCGCGCCACCACCGGCCGCAACCACCGCCGGCAGCAGCAGCGAGCAGGCGCCGGCCGAGGAGCCGCCGGCAGAGGCCTCGCCACACAAGAGCCCGGCCGACGACGCGGCCAACACGTCCGCGGCCACCGCCACCGCCGACGACTGCGACGAGGTCAAGGTGTACAACGAGGAGGGCGCCGAGGAGGACGAGCAGCGCACCTCGGACAACCTGACCGAGGAGAAGAGCGAGCTCGTCGAGGCCAAGCCCTCGGCGGCCATGTCCGCCTCCCACCCCTTCTCGGTCAACAACCTCATGCTCTTCAACCAATCGAACCAGTCAACCGACCCGGCCTCGGCCAACCCATCCTCGTCGTCGCTCAACCCGTTCCTGCTCGGCTACAGGTCGCCCCTCTACAACCCGCTGTACTCGCCCGAGCTCGCCAGCCACTTCGCCTCGTGGTGGCCGGCCGCCGCCGCCGCCAGCGCCCTCTACAACCCGGCCGCCAACCCGTTCTCGGCGTTCGCCTACCAGCAGCAGCAGTTCGCCGCCGCGGCCGCCCTCTCCCGCTTCAACCCGGGCCTCTTCCTGAACGCGGCCGCCGCTGCCGCCGCCGCCAAGACCGAGCCCGGCTCCTCCAACCCGCACAGCATGGCCTCCTCCTCGTCCACGTCCTCCACCTCCGCCTCGCCCTTCTCCTCCTCATCCACCACCTCCACTTCTTCCCACAACAACAACAACAACAACAACAACAAACAACCCAACCAGCCTCTCCAAAACAGTAAACAATTCAACCACCTCAATGCCAACCACAACAACAAAATCAAACCAGACTTGGCCAACTCGCCTCGCCACCACCAACACCAGCAACATCATCTAATTCAGCAACAGCAGCACCACCACCACCACCAACAGC
>JAESIW010000062.1:204546-239855 GCA_016802295.1 Brachionus rotundiformis
CACTGCCACCGCCATGTTAGATGTTTGATGTAAATTTCTAGTCACACAGGCGTATACATATTTGTATGAATTGAAATTGGATCCGTTGCTAATTTATGAACTTTTTGGTGATTATTTTGTACATTTTTTGCTTTGGTCAAGTACAATTAGGTGATTATTGAGTATTAGGCATTGATTAGAGCAATATCTCATTTTATGATGAGTTTTTAAACCTTATTATCTCTTTTTTATGTTTTCACTTTTTTACTATGTGTTTTATTGTTTGTTTAATCTCACACAAGAAAATGGTTATTTTACTCTTTTGGCAACTAACACAAAAAAAATGTTTTTTTTTTTTTTTCTATTTACTTTTTTAAAATTTTTTAATTTTATTTTTGGAACAATTGGTTTTGTTATTTTATGATGACAAGAATTTAATTTGAGATCACTTTGAATAAAATTGATATGTTTAATGATTTTTTAGTTTGTGAAGTAAGTTGGACGAGCGGATGGCTTTGTTAAGTTGTTGTGTGTTTTTGTTTGTCATTGTGTGAATGTCTCAGCGATTTTTGTGTAAAATTTAGGAAAAAAAAAAACAACAAAAAAAATTCTCTTTTGGACATAAATTTTTATTTTTTTAATTTATCTTTTAATATTTTCAATTTTTGGTCAAATTATTTTTCTCAATTAATTAACGCACTTATTAAATAAAATAATAAACATTTGGAAAAAGTCTTGTTTGTTTAATAACAATAAGTCAAAAGTCATGCCAGAGACTTGAAAATTATTTAAAAAAGTTAAACATTGAAATATTTAAATTAAAAATCTGAGAAAATTAGATTAATATTATTAAAAATTGAATGCTTAAATGTTGTATATTTCAACATTGATCTCTTTATTACAAAGCAATTTATAAGTCTTGAATAGAAAAATCCAAAAGTTTTTTCACCATTTACTGATTTTGATGTTGGTTCAAATCATATTTCAAATTTTTTGAGTCATTTTTCTTTAAATTTCACCATACTCTTTTAGGAAGTTATTGGGTCATTAAATATCATTAAATTATTTCCTTTGAATCTGTTTGGAAAGCATTTCGGCCATATGTTATGAGCCACCTTTGAATAACCTCAGAGGAACAAAGAGTAAATAAAATATACCGTAGCACATGACCGAGAAAATTTTTTTTAGTTCAGTCAGTCTTTTGTCTTGTTCAAAACAGTCGACGGTCTTGAGTAAAAAAACCCAATCTCCATTTGTTGATTTTGATGTTGGTCCTATCAGATATTCACTATTAGTTAAATTGTATTTATAATTTTTCGAGCCATTCTTCTTTAATTTGAAAGGATAGTGATTTGCAAGCAAAAGATAACATCCTATCAAGTATTCAATTGGAATGCATATAAACCATACTTTTCTATGAAGTTGCTGATATCATTAAAACAATGGTTTTGTGAAGTTCAGTACAAAAGAACAGAACAAAGTGTAAAAAAATTAAATAGCTTTTTTTCTAAAAAGTTAAAATAAATTCTGTGAATGCAGAATGGCGCAACATTCAAAGTTGCATCAACTGTAAAAGTCTGCAGATGATGTGCAAAATCGTTGCAAAACGCACTACACACGATTATATTGAAATTTAATTTTTGCTGAACTCTGCAAAATTAGCAGACATAGATATTTGATGTTGCGCCATTCTGCATTCACAAAATTAGGTTTAAACCTTTTGAAAAAAAGTTATTCAATTTTTTTACATTTTTTTCTGTTCTTTTTGCCATTTTGTACTGAATTTCACAAAACCAAAACTATCAGCTTCAGATTTAAACCTAAGCAATTTAAATGTTGAAAAATAAAAACACTTGACCAGGTTTGTATAAAGGCATATATTTTTTCTAGTAGCTAATTTATTTTTGAAAAATAGATAAAAAAAAAGTAGCAAAAATACAAGAAAAAATTTAATTTTTTAACTTTTTTCGACCACCTCAAGGGCGCTTAGTTATAAAAAGAAATAAAAATATTTATTATTCAAAGCTAGGAAAAAACGAATAAAAATTTAATTGCTAGCTTTTTTTGGGCGTCCTCTTGAACGCTTGGTTGACTATCATTTGTTTCACTATTTGCTGTACCGGTGGTTGCTTGTGCTGATGTTGTTCTATTAAACAATTCCAGATTTAAAGGACCAGCTGAGTTTCTTTCAATTAATCAAAAACGATCAATTAGTTAAGAAAATTTCTAATCAGATTATCACTTACAGGTTGACAATTTATTTAAATTAGACCTCAAAATCATTATTAAAAAGTTGCTACATCACAAAATAGAATAGAATAGCTATCATATGAAATAATTTAGCTACTGAAAAAAATATTTTTTTTATTTCAATTAGCTATTTTGAAATTATTAATTAACATTATGTTGAAATATCTTTAAGCAATTCCTTTAAATTTAATTAATGCCGTAATTTTCAAATTTTAAAAATAATTTTCCAAAAATGCACACTTTTTGACAATTTTAAATGACCAATTAATTATGTACCAGCAAATCAATTAAACATTAATAATAAACAAATATTTTCCAAGCTCACAAAAATCTTTTTTGCCAATGACATATTCTTTATTTTAAATAAAATGATGTAACTAGTAAATTAATCATAATTACGTAATATTTTTAATTTGTTTAGGAAAAAATTTAAACGAAATTCAATAGTTTAAATTTAAAACCTGAACAAAGATAAATTTATCTGAATACTGGACCAATGAATCAATTATGTTGAAATATCTTTATCTATAGATAACCAAAAATGCCTACTAATAAGTCTAAACTCGATACTTTTTAATATGATAGCTCAATAAATAATATATCTGTATCAATTTCAATAATCCTGAAGCATTACAAAAATAAATAACTTGAAATCGATTGTTTTTTATCGATTCATTTTTCATATCTCAACACCTTTATCTAAAAATAAAACACGTGTCCTAGTCTTTTCAAACTGCCTCAGCTAAAGTATTTGATTACAAATGCTTGGACTCGAATTAACTACCAATGATTCTTACCATTGCACCTGATTGCTTCATGTTCATTACGAACACTCTATTAGCTCGTTTTAGGCTAATTTGTCCCATTGTTTTGCTTATTTTGTTTAATTTTAACTTAGGTAAATCAATAAAACAGATAACTAGAAAAAAATCTATTTTATTAATTGATTTATTTTGAAGAGAAAAACTCCCTAGTTCAAACTGCATCAATCAAGCGGGCCCTTGAAAAAGGACCTGTGGCTGCGGATGACCTGCTCTTGGCAGACATTCAGCTCAATATTGGCACAAAAAGATCACACTCTTTGACCAAAAGCGCTACATCTAGCAAAATAGTTGCTGATCTGGTCATAAATCTAAAGCCTGGCTCCATTTCAAATGAGCTGCAGCTGCATGGTGGTCGAATTTTGTATGAACTAAATGACAAACTGGACCTTGATCCGGACAGCTTGTTTATTAGCGAGAAAATGTCCAACCAAATACTGGCACACTTGCCTGATTCGGTCAATGCAATCGAAGATGACCAAAGGTCGACCACTTCTATTTATGCCAGTGCTACTAGTACACCAGTGTTTACTGAGCCTGAGTACACTGGGAGCACAAGCGAAGAAAGCCACAAATCACAAGCCACTTTAAGCACTATTTTGCCAGAGCCATCTATTACCACGACAACAGCTCCCCCCACGACCAAGTCAGTTTCGTATCCCAATAATCCTCAATTTGTTGAATGCATCAATTCTTGCGGCACTGACCATGATTGTGTTCGAACCAAATGCTTATCAGACTCGACCTATTTTGGATAAATTTTTTTATCTATTTATTTATTTATCTATTTGGACAAAAAAAATATTCCAATCCAGTTTTATGAATATTTTTTTAGTAAGAAAATTCCTTTAAAAATTTGTATGTTTTTCATTTGCCATCTAAGTGAATAGATTTAAAAAAAATTTGTTTAATTTTAAATTAATAAGTTGAAATTATGACAAATTAATTTTTTTATCATTTAGTAATAGAGTATCATTAATTTAAGCAATATTTTTCTGTAGATCACATTTCAAAAATCAGCAAAATTTTATCGTGTCACTAATGTGAACTTTAAAATTGATCTCTTTATCAAAAAGCAATCTGTAAATCTTAAGTAAAAAAAATCTACATTTTTTTTGTCAATTTCAAGGTTAATCAACAGGCTAGTGCCCATGTCATAAAGACGGATTAACACTCCATTTATTTAAATAATAAAATAGATTTTAATATTTAAATAAATTTTTTATATAATTATTTAAAAAAGTAAAGCATTGAAATATTTAAATTAAATTTTTTGAATTTTTTTTTCAAAATCTGAGACTATTAAATTTATATTATTGAAAATTGAATGCTTAAATGTTGTATATTTCAACATTGATCTCTTTATTACAAAGCAATTTCTAAGTCTTGAGTAAAAAAAGCAAAAAGTTTTTTAGCTATTTACTGATTTTGATGTTGGTTCTATCTGATTTTCGCTATTCCTTAAATTACTTTTCAAATTTTTCGAGTCATTCTAATTATTTAGATTTTCAGGATAATTTTGAGACTATAGTGTTTTTTAAGCAAAAAGTGCACAAAGAGTGAACAAGTGTCGATCCCTATGCGTTTGTTCAGTGACTAAGTTCTTTCATTCAACTTCAATTGAGTGAAAGAATGAATTTTAATGAGCCTCAGTCAAACAACCGTCTTGTTCATTTTGACAAATTACGGTTGAACTTTCTTCCTCTGTATAGCTCATCATTTGACACTGTCTAAGACATGAAATTTAAAATTCTGCTCACAATAGAATTATAAAAAAAAATTTACAAAATTAACCAAGTGTCTGAAAGTTGAAAAAAAATGTCAAGACGGGTTAAAAATTATTTTATTAAGCTATAGCACTCAACTCATTTTGTTTCGTCATGCAAACATCAACAATTCTGTTTGCAAAATAACTAAATCGCTCAATGCAATTCTTGACTGTTTGTCACAATAAGTTCTTGGAGTTTCTACTAAGATTATATCTTTTTCAGTCATGCCTAGTGTTTAAGCTGTAGTTTAAACCTTTTTAGAAGTTCACAATTTCCATATTGTTAGCTAGTTTGAACATTCGGATTAGATCTCCACTTATCCTTCTTGTTTTTAGACTTGGTAAATTCAGTCTGTTTAGACACTCTAAATAAGCAAGTTCAGGCACTAACATGATAGCCCTACGCTGCACCTTTTCAATCCCATTTATATCTTTTTCTAAGTAAGGACACCATGAGCTAATGGCATATTCAGAACGAAGTCTGACAAGTGAACAGTAAAGTAGTCTTACTATTTTTGCTGTTGGAAATTTGAAAGAGATTATAAAATAAGTTTAAAAAAGAAAACAAGTGTCGATCCCTGTGTGTGTTTGTGTGTTTGTTCAGTGACTAGCTTTTTGATTGGGCTTCAATTAGAGTGAATGAATGAAAATTTTTTGTCTTGTTTACTTTTAAACAAACTGATTTGCCACAAAGCCGGAAACTCAAATGTACTATGCTTTTTAGCAATATTTGCTCTCCTAACAATAGCTTAGAACCAGCCAGCACCATTTACACTCTGGTGAAAAAACAATAGCTCAAATAAAAAAATAAGACCATACTCTTTCTATCATATCTCAATATTTGCCCGCTAATTGATTTTTCCGATCTCTATTGACTCTTGATTCTCGACTTAAAAGCTAAATTCAACTTTCTTCTTCTAGTTGAACTCACAATTTTTTCTCGTAACTCAGTCCAAAAATCAACAACTCTGTTTTAATTTATCAAAATAGAAAGATTTTTGTTCTGTTTGCTTTTAAAATTCACAATACTCTTATACTGTCTTAGTGTTTAAGGTGTAGTGTTTACTGCTACTTATTTTGCTCCTTGATCTGGCAGTTAATCTCTCTTTGAATTAAAAATAGAAGAAAATTAATTAATTTTTAAAATAAAATTTTTTAATTATAAATTAATGAGTTGAAATTATGACAAATTAGATCAAAATTGAAAAAAAAATCCTGTTCTATTTATTTGTTATGTTGAGATCAAGAATGCTTACCTTTTGAATATAAAATAATTAATATTAAAAAAAAAGAGTAAAGATATTAATTTTAATCCAGCAACTGGTGTTATACCTGTCCTAATTAGCAAAGCTCCACCGAATATTTAATCAAAAATATTATTTGAGATTTAAAGGTAAACTGTTTTATGACAATCAAAACCTATGAATCAACCAAATTCTTTTTATTTTTATTTATTATCTTTTAATTTAATTTTCAATTCATCATAAATAATAAAATAGAAAAGATTAAAAAGAATTCTCTTAAAAATAAAAAAGGTAAACCCATTCAAAATTTTTATATAATAAATAAACATATTTAGAATATAATAAAAACCTAGTTTTATTCATAGCTGAATCCATAAACATTGCATTACTAAATCTTCTTAAAATCTCTCTCTAAATAGAAAATTTCTTTCAGTAAATTTATACCTTTTATAAATGATTTTATTTTTTAAATTAAATATTTTTTAATAAAAATCTCCAGTAATCTTCAGATATGGCAACTACTACCAAAACAGTAACCATTGACACTGATGAACCCAAGACGTCCGTCTTCAAAGATCCAGATTTTTTAGTCAAATGTCTACGAGTTGCTCTCACATTTTTTTATGGTCAACTTTTTGCCAACGCAATCTATGACAACCTAATCCGTGGCATATCATATGTACTCGAGGACCCAACTACCTTTCCAATCATTAAAACCACTACAGGAGGCTTATTTTTTTTCATCACCATATTTGCCATGGTAGCAATATGGAAAAAAATTCGCATACTTGTCTTTGTCAGCGCTCTCATTCTCATTTTATTTTCTCTATTCTCATTAATTGTAAGTGTAATTGATTTAGTACTTAGAAATAACAGAAACCAATTGAATGGCACAGAGCTGAAAGTTAGCATAGCAGAAATATCAGTGGAATTGATTTTTAGAGTGATAGCAATAGTTTTGCATTTCTTGATGATAAGATTGCTTCGCACCTATGACCGAGTGCCATCTTCAGCCTAAAGTGACTTGTTCAACTAGATTAGAATTTTCTTAAAATTTCTCTCTTATTTAAATTATAAAATAATTTAAAACAAAATTAAATTTATTTATTAATAAAATAAAATTTTATGATCAAACGATATTTTTTTATCTTGAATCATTTAAAAACAATATTCATGTTTTATTAACCAAATAGACTGAATTAATATCTTCGTATTTCATTCTTATTGAGTAGACCTTTACCTATTAATTTAAATTATGTTAAGTTTTTTTATTTTTATAAATTAGTGAAAAATAAAAATATTTTTTATTTTATAATGATAAAAATATAACCAGTTAATTTGGCATCTTGAAATTGGTGATCATTTAAAATATCTTTATTTATTTGAATTAATCTTTAATTTAATTTAAATTTATAATTTATTTTCTCAACTAATTGATTAGATTGATATTTAAATATTTAAGTTTATCAGTTCTTTTTTGAAAAGTTTATTTTTGAGTTTTTTTTTATTTGTATTATTAAAAAAATATTTAAATAATTTTCTTAATTTATTAATTGTTTGCTTCGAAAACCTAAAAGTTTTAGAGAACTGATCCTTAATATAGCCTTAACGCTTTAATTTATTTTGACACATAATTTTTTAAATTAAGTATATCAAAATAAGTTAAATAAGTTTTAATATAGCTAAGAAATACTTTTAGCTAATTTCTTAAAATTAAGTGAAATTTTATGAGGTTTTTATCAATTTTTGTTCAAGTTCGTCAACAGTCAAGTCCTATTAAGAAGAAACTAATCGAAATTTTTTGTTTTAAAATCATTGATAAAATTAATATTTCAGTTTTTACAAATATCAAATAAGACCTTAGCCTTGACATGTCTCTACTTATTATTTAGTATTTTGTTATCAGCTTAAGCACACTTCATCATAACACGCCACTCAATTTTGGCCTTACTCTCAATTTCATTTATAAAATTTTTAGGCAAAGTAAAATTTCTGATCAAATTTGAAAAATGGCTTTTGATCATTTACTTTATTCGAAATCTCCCTTAATGTTAACAGAAAAGCACATACAATACAAAGAATCTCCTAAGATGGAAAGCATATAGTGACAGCTATAATGACATGTTCTTATGTATCGAACACTGGTTTTCATTTTGACCTTTTTCGAATATCAAGCAAAACAATGATTCGAACGGCAAAAAATGATGCTGGCCGTTTTGATAGCCGGGTCTAATAGTTAAATAGATAACGAAAAGCAATTCGGTCTGGTTTCAAGAGTCATAAGGTTATTAAAAAAAAGTTGTAATTTTTACTTGCATAATCATTTAAATTTTTATTTAAGATTTATATCATAACATCAACGTTAAGAAATCACCGCTATTCAGCCTGAACGAGAGAAACAAATAGGTTTACCGAAAAGAAAATACATTTCATCAAAACTTTTTATATAACTCAAATATATAAATATAGCTCAATTATCTGAAATGATTCAAGTTAATGATGTAACCAAGTTGATCATGTTTATCTGGTCGTTATAAATTCAGAAGCTGTTGAACCAACAAAAAGAAGAGGTCGTTTACTTAAACGTAAAGATAATGTTAAGCTTTTTGATACTGAAGAAATTTAATTTAAAAAAAGACGTGGTCGACCACCAAAGACCAAATCAGCTTTGAATATTGATTATATTATATTTGCTTTATGCTATAAATTTTTTTTACTCTTAACTTGTTTATTTTTATGCGAAACTTATTTTTGTATGCTTTAATCAATAAATATTAATAAGTTACTTAATTTTTTTTGTTTATGCGTTAATAAGTTTTTTCTTATACTGTAATTTCTAATTTTTATGCGTCAAATACATTTTTCCATTCATATCTTACATGAAAATAAATAATGATCAATTTTTTTATTTAAAATTTATTTTTATTTTTTTAGATTTTAAGTTAGAAATTTTTGATTTGTTCGGTACCCTGAAATTAACAATTCATACTATTAAGCCAGTGTTGTCTATTAAACTGAGGATTAAACATTTTTCTATAAGAAATTTTATTTTGAAGCAGATGAATCATCCTATGATACGCATTAATTACTTAGAAATAATTTTTTTGTTTTGTTCGACTATGGTGACATGTAGTTAGTTATATTCGAAAAAGGTCAAAATGAAAACCAGTAATCGATACATAAGAACATGTCACTATAAATAGAGTGTTTTCCTGGACATTTCAAAAGCATTTGATCGTGTGTGACATGATGGTCTTATAAACAGTATGTTGCAAAAGTTTAGAAATTTTTTTTTTTTCGTTAACAAAAGAATTGTTTTTGCATTTATAATAGGCAGGAAAATTAAAAAAGCGGTTTTTTTTTCAAATTTTTATTTTTCATCAATCCAAGATCATAATGTCAAAAAAAAAGTTTAGGTAAAAAAAAAATCCCAAAAAAAAATACATAAGAAAAAATGGATACAATAAATTTAAAAAAAAAACGGTTCAAAAGTTTAGAAATTTTTACAAATTAATATTTAAAATGACCGCCTTTGGCCTTATAACAAGCCAAAACTCTTTTTGGCATAGATTCAATCAACTTTTGAACGTACTCAGTTGGAATCTTTATCCACTCTTTGTGTAAAACCTCTTTTAAATGCTCGATAGAGGTTACCTTTGTGTTTACCATTTTGGCATCCATGTATGACCATAAGTTCTCGATTGGGTTGATATCTGGTGAACGGGCACACCATGACAGAACCTCTATGTTCTGTTATTTCAACCAGTCCTTTACTGAGTGGGCAGTATGTGCCGAAGCGCCATCTTGCTGAAAAATCCAAGGGTCGTCTGGCTCAAAAAGCAGGTCAACAGATGGTAAAAGGTTGTTTTCCAAGGTTTTGATGTAGACAAATTGATTAATTTGTCCTGTATAAATGTTGCTTATACCAGTGCCTTTGTAGGAAAGCTATTTAAGAATTAATCATTAAGGTGTGAAAAAAGGTAGCAATGGTTGCTAAAACTTTAGGTTTACCCAAATTTCTAAACTTTTGCACCGACTTTTATTTTTCATTTCTAAGGGAAGTTTTTTCATTATAAATATTTAAAAGTTAATTATATTTTTATTCCGAGTGTCATATATCAAACTGTATAGAAAAAAAAATTCTACAAATTAGTGCTTTTATTTTTTTTCTTTTGTACTCAATTTTTCGTAAAAAACAACAAGTAAACAATTTAAGATAAATAAAATAACCAATTTCTAAACTTTTGCAACATACTGTATAAATAAACTAAATTCAACACACCAAAATATTTAATTACCTGGATTATATCTTTTTTGCATCTTAGACAATTTTGCGTCAACATTAGGCTCGGTCATTAGTTCACTCCTCTTTAGTATATACACTAATGATATACCGAAAAGAGATAAAGCTTTTTTCAGTTATACACTGCTATTTGAAGATGATTTGGTTACTTATTTTATTTACAAAAAGCCTGGACATCCTCAGAGCTCAGTCTCAGTTAACAACTACCTATAGAATTAGAGCCATTGCTTGTCAAATGGAAAATGCGTATCTCAGTCTCGAAATCATCTTATTTAATTTTACTAAAAGTTCGAAGAAGCCTAATCTCAAACCCACCTTACGGCCATCCGCAGAATTCTTAAAATTAAACTTTAAACACCACTTGAAACAATCCACCACATTTTAGCCCTGAGAAATTTCGAACCTAGCTGCCCAGTTGTGTAGTCTATACCTTACAATTGACAAATTTCCTTCCTAGCTCCGTCTTTTCAAAAATAAGCCGTATGGCCCAAACATACAGTACTGGTATGCTGTATAATGATAAGTGGATTACTTACTTACATTCCTTACATTTTACAAATTAAAATTAAAATAAAATTGTTTTTAAAATTAGTTAAAAAAATAAAACATTCAAATATTTAATTTTTTTACAAAATCTGAGAAAATCATATCAATATTATTGAAAATTGAATGCTTGAATATTGTAAACTTCAACATTGACATCTACATCACAAAGCAGTTTAAGAGTTTCGAGTAGAAAAATCCAGAAGTTTTTTATCCATTTGCTGATTTTGATGTTGGTTCTATCAGACTCTCACTGTACCTTAAATTATATTTCAAATTTCTCGAATCATTCTTCTTTAAATTCTGCCCCTTAAATTTTCAGGAGAATTATGAAAAAATGGGGATTAACAAGCAAAAGATAGCATTCTATCAAGTATTCTATGTTGAAATGCATATAAACCATACTTTTCTATGAAGTTGTTGATATCATTAAAACTATTAACTTCAAATTTAAACCTGAGAAATTTAAATATTGAAAAATAGTAACTCTTGACCAGGTTTGTATAAAGTCAAAAACCTTGATCACACATCTGTATCGGAGATAAGAAGCTTGGTGAATTGGAAACAAGAAAAATCTTCCTCTCAAACTGACAGCTGGAACGAACTCTTTAGGCGGACTTTTATAGACTAATACATTTCCACAAATACGAGAAACCTGCTAGCATTTCAATCAAAGATAACCCTTCATTTCATTTAAGGAATTTGGTTATTTTCTAAATTACATTTGGTAATTAAGGATGTCAGTGACCATTCTAAACTGGGGTTCTCAAACTATAATTTTAATAAAAAATAAAAATGAAAGATCAATTATCTTTTGGAAAAAGTGGTTTTGAATGAGGGAGTTTGTGAAGCGCATTTTGCAGAGTTTTTGTAGACTTTGGCAACTGATGAATGTTCCACCATTTTGCATTCACAGAATCAGTTTTTTACTTTTCAAAAATAGCTATACCGTAATGCCTTGCCCCCTAATGCGGCATTTATTTTCAGAATTCTGGATTTTAATGCATGGATTTAACCCACTTTTTTTTCCAGATACGCTGCGACTAAAAATGCTGCAGTTAATGTCGAAATTTTGATAAAAATGCCGCATTAAATATATAAAAAAAAATAAAAATATATTTTTCTATTGTTTCAAAATTTGAAACACAAAAAATGTTCTTCGGACATAATGCATGCATCTAAAGTTAAAATTTTGAGTTTTAATCCGTCACGAAATTTTAATTAAATTGACAAAAATGTATTTTAATATAAAAATGGCATTAAATTTTCCGTATAAAAATTCTTTGTTTTTAAAAAAAAATGAAATTTTATTATTTTCTCTCGCTAGCTTCTCTCTCACGTGCTTCTTTTTCTAGAGTTTTTTTATTTTTGCTCCCCTTTTTGCGACCACCACGGCCTTTTCTGGTTGGCTCTACATTTGCTGCTGTTTCGGTACTTTCATTTTCGACTTCTGACTGAGCATTAGCAGCTTTATTCGCATTATATCTCAATGTTACTAATGGCAAACGAGCTGCAGTAGATTCTGATGAAGTGGCTTTTGGTATTTGTATATTTCTAAAATCTAATCTTTGACCTACAGATCTTATAGATGTTGATGCGTGTTGGTTGGAAGGCGTTTGATTTTCGCTATTTTCTTCATTAATTTCCATATTATTTATTATTTCTCTCTCTTCTAGGTTCATTTCTTGTCTTTCTTCATCATCTTCTTCGCTCTTTTCGGCATTTAGCAATATGTCATCGTTTATCGGCTCAACTACTTCTTGGTCCTCAAAAATAAATGGATCATTTTCGTTTGCATAATCAACTGCCTCAGCTAATTCCAGATCAACATCAACAAAATCATTAAAAATGTCTTGGTTTGTAAGCATTTGTCTTAATACAGAATGTAAGGACGCCGTGTCAATTTTTAGATTATCTTCTTCAACTAAATGCTAAATAATTCCACAAAGACTAAAACTTTTTTTAATAAGTGTGGCTGAAAACTGAGACCATAGCTCACTGAGCCAATCAATGCATACAGCATAACCGGCGGACCGCGCATTTTGGTTGACTGTGAATGTACGCTCTTCATATGTGAACCAATATACCCATCTAGCTTTATATGCTTTCTTTATTGAACTAAACCAACAAACGTCAGCTGGCTGAAGAAGATTTGTCATTCTAGGTGGTATAAAAATCAATAGGATTGAATTTGCAAAACAAAATTGTGAAACTTTCTCGGTCATGTGACATCTTGCTTCGTCTAAAATCAATAAAACTTTATTTAAGCTCTTAGACAGTTTATAAGGCAAAACAACACGATTAATATAAGTCAAAATGACTTCATCGTCAAAAGTACTTGACGTTTTGTAAATTGGGATGACATTTTGCGGAGGCTCAAATGCTGGCAATTCGGTTTTAGGTATTATTGTTAATATCGGCAGCTTTGACCCATCTGCACAGCCAGTAAACGCCGTTGATAAACGAGTTCGTTCGGATCCACATGTATTGCTCTTTACTCTTTTGGCACCTTTAGGTGAATATGTGTATGAACCTTTGATTTTTATAAAAAAATAAGAAAATAATTTCATATCATTTTTTTATTAATGTGAATTACTCGGAGCGTCTAGATATATAGCACTCTCGTCCATGTTCAATATTTGCGCATCGGTCAAATCGTATGTTGAAATTAATTGTGATATGTTATTGAAAAATTCATAAATACGATTGATTGCATCTGTTGGTAGATCTCTACCTGTAGTTGAAATTCTTCTAAGCACTAAATCACGTCTTAAACAAAAATTATAAAGCCAACCTCTAGATGCACGGAATGTAACTTTTGGAAGCGCACATTTTTGCACAAAATCGGTAATAGGTTGCAATGGATGTATCAAGTTATAACGAGTTACAGCTTCTCGTTGAATTTCATAACCAGGAATACATATTCCAAGCTCTCTTTGGTCGACAATCCATTGTTTCAATTCAGTTTCCATAGCTGGACAAATGCATTTATCATTTTTAGAGGGCAGCGAACATCGTTTTCGTTTATTCTTAGCTTCGAGTACATTATTTGCTCTTTCTAGCTTAACCCAATTGCTTATTGTCCTTCTATCGATTCCGGTTAATCTAGCAATACAATTAATACTTTTTTCACTCTTTTTTTCATTTGTTTGCAATTCTCTAAATTTCAAAATTATTTTGGATTTAAATTCCAAAGAGAATCTTCTTCTTTTTCGATGAACTGCCGGTGTCTGTGAAAGCTGTGTTTCAGTCGCATTTAAATTCATTTTAAATTAAAATTATATATCGCGTATATTCATACATACACTTTATGAATTATATTTTAAGCAAAATCTTTTTTTTTTAATTTGAATAATGATGTGAATATTATTATGAATATTATTGTCAGAATTATGATAATAGTTATAAAAATCATAAAAATAAAAATTGGACACTTAAAAGCGTTAAAAATGAATTTAATAAACAAGCATTAAAACTCAAAATTTTAACTTTAGATGCATGCATTATGTCCGAAGAACATTTTTTGTGTTTCAAATTTTGAAACAATAGAAAAATATATTTTTATTTTTTTTTATATATTTAATGCTGCATTTATATCAAAATTTTGACATTAACTGCAGCATTTTTAGTCGCAGCGTATCTGGAAAAAAAAGTGGGTTAAATGCAGCATTTAAATCCAGAATTCTGGTTTAAAGTGCAATGCATTAGGGGGCAAGGCATTACGGTAATTATTTTTTTTTAAAAATAAAATTTTTTGAAATCTTAGCAAAACTCTGCTCCATGGTACCAAATTAATCATAGTCAGATTAAGCAAATTAACCAAATTTGCCAGAAGTTCATGGTACCAATATCTCGAGAAAGATATTGCTAACCAATTTTTTAAATAACCACTTAAAGAAAAGCTTGTGAGCAAATTTTTTTTAATTTTGTTTACCCGAGTCAATAAATTGGTCATTTATAGACATTGTTTGATTTTCAATAACTAGATTATATATATTACACAGGTAATGTAAACACATTAATGGTTGTCATTAAGACTTTATTTTAACATTTAGTTCAATCTGAAGTATCTTGATTTATAGCCTTTAGTTAGATATTAGTTAATTGTACACAAATTTATGTATCCACAGATTATTTTTATAGTGAGTCTTTTTATGATACATTGACTCAAACTAATTTTGGTCTTGGCAAAAAGCAAAAAGCATGCTAATTAGTTTGTTCTCAAACTAGTCTTTAATTTGCAATTTACTTACCACAACACCACTATTCAGCTACAAAATCAATTAGATCATAAGTAAATATGAAAGGTTTGAAGTATTAACTTATGTCAACTATCTAAATCAATATAAATATTTTCATAAATATTTTTTTCAATTTTTTCTATTGAAATTATATTTTTGCGAGATATTCTAAATAATTAAGATTAAAACAATAAAAATAGATATCTAGATTTATTGGAAATATTTATTTTTTAATTTTGAAAACAATTTGATCAAAAATTTGAACTAGATGATACAAGAGTTTAATGAGAGCAAAAAAGAAAGATAAATTATAAAAAATTATATTAAATATAAATTTCATTAGTGATTCTGTAAAAATTTGTTTTAGTAATTAAGTATTTGGTACTTATATTTATTTTAAAAGTAGGTTTTAGTTTCTCTTTTGATTATTAGAAAAAAATTACTTAAAGAATTGGGAACTTTTTAATATTTCCAATAATCTAAAATTTAAAAAATTTGAAAATTTTTATTTTTTCATTCATCTCAATTTAAAATTCTTGTTCACTTTATTGTTTTACTTGCTCTTGGTCAACAATAATAAACTAAAAGTTTTTAAAAAATAGAAGAAAATGCAAAATACAAAATTGAAAAAATTTTTAAAAATTTATTGAAAATTACATTTGGCATATTAAATATTAAAATAAATTATATTATATTATATTCAGTAAAAAATTGAAGCATTTTTTTAGTACTATATCATTCAAGTAATCATTGAAGAGCTCTGTTTGGTATCCTTCATTCTAGGTACTTGTCCATACCACTGCAGTCTTTTATTGTTGAAGCATTGACTCAAAAGTTCTGAATATGTTCTTCTGTAAAATTAAATTTCATCATTAGTTTTTTTTTATTTAAGAAGAGTGAACATTCTTTATGTGAATAAACACATAAAGAATGATACTCCCCCTTTAGGCTTCCCAAAGCTTAATTAGAGAGAACGAATGAAAAACCTCAGTCACTTTGACAAATTGGTTCTGAATTTTGATCTGTATACTTCCGACATTGTCTCAGACCAGTGAAATTTAAAATTTAGCTTACTATGGAATAATATAAAAAATTTACCAAATTAACCAAGTGCTTGAAAGTTGAAAAAAAATGTCAAAACCGGTTAAATATTCTTTTATTTAATTATTATTATTCAAATGTTAAGGAAAAGTACAAAAGCCAGAGCTTTCTTACAGTCCAAAAGTTAAAGTGGCTATCATTTTAAAGTTTTTGGAAAGTTAATAAGTTTTAGTTATTTGTTATTATTAGAAGAGTGTTTGCATTTATTTTATTTAATTGTTATAAAATATTTTTACAAATTAGAAAGAGTAAAAATTAGTAATAAAATTATTTAAATATTTATTAACCAAGTGTTTGAATGTAGAAAATAAAATAGAAGTAATTACTGCAACTTGGGACTAGTTCAAGTAAAGCTTTAATAAGCTATAGCACTCAACTCATTTTGTTTCGTCATGCAAACATCAACAATTCTGTTTGTAAAATAACTAAATCGCTCAATACAATTCTTGACTCTTTGTCACAATAAGTTCTTGGAGTTTCTACTAAGATTATATCTTTTTCAGTCATGCCTAGTGTTTAAGCTGTAGTTTAAACCTTTTCAGAAGTTCACAATTTCCATATTGTTAGCTAGTTTGAACATTCGGATTAGATCTCCACTTATCCTTCTTGTTTTTAGACTTGGTAAATTCAGTCTGTTTAGACACTCTAAATAAGCAACTTCAGGCACTAACATGATAGCCCTACGCTGCACCTTTTCAATCCCATTTATATCTTTTTCTAAGTAAGGACACCATGAGCTAATGGCATATTCAGAACGAAGTCTGACAAGTGAACAGTAAAGTAGTCTTACTATTTTTGCTGTTGGAAATTTGAAAGAGATTATAAAATAAGTTTAAAAAAGAAAACAAGTGTCGATCCCTGTGTGTGTTTGTGTGTTTGTTCAGTGACTAGCTTTTTGATTGGGCTTCAATTAGAGTGAATGAATGAAAATTTTTTGTCTTGTTTACTTTTAAACAAACTGATTTGCCACAAAGCCGGAAACTCAAATGTACTATGCTTTTTAGCAATATTTGCTCTCCTAACAATAGCTTAGAACCAGCCAGCAACATTTACACTCTGGTGAAAAAACAATAGCTCAAATAAAAAAATAAGACCATACTCTTTCTATCATATCTCAATATTTGCCCGCTAATTGATTTTTCCGATCTCTATTGACTCTTGATTCTCGACTTAAAAGCTAAATTCAACCTTCTTCTTCTATTCTTTCTCAATTTCTTCTTCTTCCAATTCAAGTGATTAATTTAGACTTTAAGTGATTTACACAAACTCTCCAAACACTACTTTTAAACAAAAATCAAATATTTATTGGTAAATTAATACTTTTATTATTACAATTATTACTAACAAAAAGAGAATCAGAGAGAAAGATAGAGATAGATGGATGGATGGAAATAAAATGATATTGTGTTGAAGATTTTGTTTATATATGTTTATGTTATGAGTTGTGCACCTCTCAATGCTGAAATCTATACGCCAAGATTTAATCTATCATTCCAAATGGTATAAATTTAGTCGATGTGTAAGCCGTATTTGGGAAAACAAAAACGGGCCTTATCTATCGGCTTTAACCAAGCCGCCTCGATTTGTAATTAATGTGTCTTGTTTAAGATAGCTTCTAAATGTTAACTTGGAGAATACATATTAATTATAGATAATTTTGATGCTTGGCTCCTCCCGGCGAGCGCTCTGATTCGCTCCCGACCAACAAATTAGTTCATTAGTAAATTTTCTAATTTGCTCTTAAGACAAAGCCAATCAAAAATTTTCTCCAATTAAGCCTTATTATTTAATTTTGTTCTGATTAAAATAAAAATACCACACAAAAAAATATCTATAAAAAAAAAATTTAAATATATTTTTAGAAAGATAAATTTAAAGGATGTTAGCGGCAATGAACAAGGTGAGAGAGGAGTGCGACAATGATGTGTACGTGGACGTGGAATCGTCCTCGTCGTCGGCTATGGAGGCGCCGGCAGCGGCAGCGCTCCTGCTCCGATGCGACAAGTACTTCACCAGCCCGATCAGCCACTCGCAACTGAGCTACGAGTGCTCGACGCCGATAGCGCGCAACACACCCGATAACAACCGCTGCAAAGTGGTCGACTATCGGGGCTGCCGCGTCGCCTCGTTCTGCGTCGACGCCAAGCTGCTCATTTGCCTGCCGCAGGCGTTCGAGCTCTTCTTGAAGAACCTGGTCGGCGGCCTGCACACCGTCTACACAAAGCTCAAGCGCCTCGACATTGTTCCCATAGTGTGCAATGTGGAGCAGGTGCGGATTCTGCGCGGCATAGGCGCCATCCAGCCCGGCGTCAACCGCTGCAAGCTCATAGCCCCGGCCGAGTTCGACACCCTCTACGAGGACTGCACCAATTCTGGGTAAGAGCAGTCTCCCCTTGACCCAATAGCTGTAAACCTTTTTGTTTCAGGTCTCGGCCAGGCAGGCCGCCCAAGCGGATCAACCTGTCCAGGGAAAGCGGCTCGTCCGACGAGTCGCCCAAACACCCCGGCCACTACGGCTCTTTCCACTTGGCCGGCTTTATCCAGCAAAAAAAGTAATATCCCTAATTAATTTCCTCTACTAAAATCCTTTAATTAATAGAGCTGACGATGAGGAGAATTCGTGCAAAAATCTAATCAAAACATCAGGTTAAATTTATTTATTTATTTATTTTGTAAAAAAGATAATTAATAAAAGTTAAAATGAAAAAATAAAGAGAAAAATATTGACAATGTATTCTTAATTAAGATCTTCTAGTCAAGAGTAATTACCGCGACGAGTATAGCTCGAACGCGTCTTCGCCAACTTCGTCCTCGTCGAGCTCTCGTCTGTCAGCGCCGCCCGAGGCGCTCAAGCTCAAAAATCCATTATCAGTCGAAAATTTGATTAGAAAAGACGACGAGCTGAAGCCGGCTCAGGCCTATTGTGCCAATGCTTCGTTGATGTTTCTCAATCAGCAATTAGTTCACAAAATAGAGTATTTGACGACTAGTGTTTTGATTCTGGAGTCGAGTCTAAGCCAAACAAAAAGTATTATTTGATTAGTTTTTTATTTATGTGTTTGATGTTGTGATTTAAAATAAAGCTTTGTTGGAGAAGAGTTTATTAAATGAGAGAAATATGAGGATAAAATACGAGGCGCGTATTAGAAATTTGGTCAAATTGAGACGTAGGTGTTTTTTTTTGTTCTTTTCTTCTATTTGAAAAAAAAAAGAAAAATTAAGCATGTTTGTCTTTTGGTTTAGAGCTAATGCTGGCCAAGAACAAGTATAGCAACAAAGTGAACAGGAATTTCAAATTGAAGAGAATAAAGAAATGAAAGTTTATATATTTTTTTAATTTAAATAAGTTTATTATTTGTATAAATAAATAAAGTTTTGTCAAAAGTCTTTGTCTTTTATTCTATTTAATGTGGTTGTCAATGCTGTTAAGACAGTGTCAAATGATGAGCTATGCAGAGGAGGAAAATTCAACCTCAATTTGTCCAAGACGGCTGTTTGACTGAGGTCCGTAAAATTTCATTCGTTCACTCAATTAAAGCCGAATGTAAGAGCTTAGTCACTGAACAAACACAACCCTGTTCTTTGCAATTGAGAAATCATTTTTAATAATTTGTATTTCAAGAAAATAAAAATGAGTCAAACAGATTCATTCAAAATGTCAGACGATTTCTTATATTAAAAAATTAATTTTAAATCATACAAAATTTTGAGATGATGTTCAAATATTAGAAATATTCTTATTTCAAGAAGATAGTTTGAAAATGTTTCATAAGATTTCATTTAGAAATCCAATAGGAATCTCTTAAAACTCTTAAAAAATCTTGGTTAGATGGAAAAATAAGAATTTAGTCAAGATCTTTATAAGATCCTATTATGAATATTTTTCCTATTTCCTGAAAGTTCTGAAAAGATCCTTGTTAGGGATTGACACTTGTTCAGTCTTCTTAAAGTGCACTTTTTGCTTAAAAAACACTTTACTCTCAAAAGTAAAGACTGATTTTCTGATTTTCAGGATAAAATATCCTAATCTAATTTCTAAGAAGAATGACTCGAGAAATTTGAAATATAATTTAAGAAATAGTGAAAATCTGATAGAACCAACATCAAAGCTTTTAGCTTTTTTCACTCATGACTAATAAGTCGCTTGGTGATCAAGAGATCAATGTTAAAGTTTGCAACATTTAAGCACTCAATTTTTAATATTATTGATTTGATATTCTCAGATTTTGTCAAGAAATTTAATCTAAATATTTCAATGTTTTATTTTTTTAACTAATTTTTATGAAGAGCATATTTTAATTTGTATAATTATTTCATTTTATTAAAATAAATCAAGTGTTAATCAGTCTTCATTAGCCTTGAAATTTAAATTGAAACGTTCCTAAAAAATTCAAATGTTATATTAATGACCACGGAGTGTCAGAGGGATCTAGGAGTGATGGTCACATCAGATTTAAAGTGGACCCGCCAAGTAAAAAATGCTTGTGCTAAAGCGAATAGGGTACTTGGAATGCTAAAGCGAACGTTTACAAGTAGAGATGAAAGGTTGTGGTTAAGATTGTATACATCAATGGTGAGACCCCATCTAGACTACGCAGTACAGGTTTGGAATCCAAGTATGAAAAAGGATGTGAATGAATTAGAGAGGATACAAGAGAGGGCGACAAAAATACCTGTGCATCTAAAAAATATGTCGTATGAAATGAAGTTGGTTAAGATGGGTTTGACAAGGCTTAGTGAAAGGAGAGTGAGAGGAGACTTGATTGAAATGTACAAATTAGTCAATGGTTTAAATAGAAATAGATCAGAATACAATGGTCCTGCTGCGGCGTTAAGAGGGAATAGTATCAGAGTTCAGAGAGAAAGTTTCCCTGCTAAAATTAGAAACGATTTTGCAGCTGCGGTTAGTGCCAGACATACCTTTTTCTCAAATAAGATAGTCCCACATTGGAATAAGTTGTCAGAAGACGTGGTAAAATCTAAATCAACTGCGTGTTTCAAAAAGTCTTTAGATAAATTCAATGGAATCGGCTGCTACAGCTCCACACGGCCAAATGGCAGTGATGGGCTCAGACATTCTATATGCTAGGTGTCACAGCAAGAACTACTACTACTACTACTAAAAGTCACATAAAACTAATCTGATTTCTCCGATTTTTGTCAGTGTAGTATAAGCTTTTTTCGAAATTCACTCATTCATTCATTCACACGAATTTGTATCTTTTTCTAAGTAAGAACACCATGAGCTAATGGCATATTCCGAATGAGGTCTGACAAAAAGAACGTAGCTCATCCTAAAATTTGGAATTCAAAAGAGCAAAATTTAAAACAAAATTTCTTAATTCAATTGAATAAAATTTTTTGAAAATATATATAATGGGAAAGAATAAATTTTGGTCTAAAATATGGAAGCTTATAATAAATTTAAAATGATCCTTATAATTAATTTAATATGAAAAATTATTCTTTGCTATGATTTTTATTATTAGCTTGAAAATTAAAAATTAAGTTTTATTATTACATTTCTATCTCATTTAGATCTTCAAAAAAACCAATTTTTTTTATATCAATTTTTTTCTTTAGTTATTTTCTTTAAATAAAAGCTTGATTTGTTAGATGATGGTGGGATATCCTAATTGGCTACAATTCTAAATAACTTAATAACATGTCCAAAAGTCTGTTTTATGAGCTAACTTAGTTTTGTGGAACCATTCATTGATATGTTTATGTTAAAATGCTACCAGTTTACATCAAATTGGATACCTCTTATTGCAAATGGATTTTTATTTTATTAACTTGGTTTTGTCTGCAAAAATCTTACCAACTTTTTTTAAACTTTTTTTAAAAAATCTTAAATCCAATTTAATAGAATATCATCGAATCCATAGAGTTCCGGTTTCATTAGTAATACTCAATGCACCACTTGAACGCCTTGGCAAAGTCCATAAATATTGTAATCGAAGTGAAACACGATTTAGAGCCTCCTTCTTTGTAGGTTGATCCAGTAGGTTGATCAGACATGATTTTTACAAAATTCTGCTGTTTTCTTGGTGGAAATTTGAAGAAATTCAATCATTCTTTCCTTTACAAATTATTATTTTTCCTAAAAATTGATGAGAGGGATACTGGTCTGTAATTTATACATTTGGCTCGAATTCCTTTCTTAATGATCGCTGAAATGCTAGCATTTTCCAGGCGTTTGGAACCTAACCAACCTGGCCTTCTTAATTTCTTTTTGGCCAAGTTTGCTTTCGTGAACTCATTGTTACAGTTTGGGAATCAAAAAACAATCAAAGTATTTAACAAAGAATTTACTTCGAAGCGGCTCATTTATATAAATTTCGGGGCAATATGTTCTTAACGAATTGTTTTTATTATATTTAGGACTGTTGCAAAATGTTCCACTTGATAAAATTATAAATTTTCCGAATAGTTCCAAAGAAAAGAGTAAGGAAAAAGCTTCCACGAGATGAAAAATGGAAAAATTATCAGACCAAAAAATAAAATTTCATCACTTGATCATTCATTTAACTAAAACTCAAATCCAATTATAGTATCGAAAAGAATAAATTTTTTTATTAACTCTTATATTTCTTACAAAAATGCTTTTAGAGCTAAATTAAAAAATAGAGCTTGTGAAATCTGCTTGGTGAATATTTAGGAAAATGCCTGAAGAAATAATTACTGGTAGCATGACAGAGTTGGCTTTGGAAATAATGGTAGACCGTCTGAAGACACTTTTATTGGTTATGAGCAAATATCTGTCCAATACTACAAGAAAATTTGCCGCGAAATACACTCAAAGCCTTTGAAAAACTAACATCTTATGAATTATAAAATAAAGTTAGAAAAAAAATTATTTTCTTTTGAGAATCAATTTTTACTTTTAAAGTGTAGGAATTCATTAGAATAATGGGTGTGCCTAACCACCGCACATAAAAAAAATTTTAACTCACATTCAAACAATTCCGTCGCACAAATTTTTTTTTTAAACAGACATTTACTGAACAACGCACTAAAAACTTGCTACCGCACATTTTTAAAATAATTTCAGCGCACATTTGGAAAAAAAATCTGTTTATTTAAAATTTAAAAAAATGAATTTAAGGACTTAAGTAGCTAAAGCTATTCAGTCAAAAGGAAATCTAACAAAACCAAAAAGCCAAAAGAAAAAAGCGGGGAGAATGGAACTAAATGACTCCCTCAATGACATTGACGAGGATATAAAGGGTAATTAAATAGAAAAAAAATTAAAATTGACTCATCTTTTTAAATTTAAAAGATTTATATAACAGCACTTCCTAACCAAGCACGTCCAAACCCAGCAAAAATATTTATAAGTTTAATTCTGATAATGAAGAATTTTTAATAAATATCACCGATAAAATGTGTAACTGCAAATATTTTAGAAAAGATGCGATTTGTGGGCATTTATTAGGTCTAAACTCGTTTAATAAATTATTATTTCAAACTTTTGTAATCTTTATTTAACTATTTAAAAAAAAACTATTTAACTTTACACTTTATAAACTTTCATTTATTTTAATAAATATTTAAACATATAATTATTTTTGTGAGTTTACATATAAATGTGCGTTAATAAATTGGTGTTTGTTAAAAAAAAACATGTTTGTTAACAAGTTTTGGATGTGCGGTAAAAAAGAAAAAATGTGCGCCCATATAACAAATCCTTAGAATAATAATGTAATAAATATTTTAAAAGGTTTATATCCAACTAAAGTCATTTAATCACTTTTTTATGATAAAATAAAGCTAAGTTGCTGTGAAAGAATGTCAAGTGACTTAATTTTTGTGTCTTTAATTAATGCTTTTAATAATATTCTGTTATTATTAAATGTAACAAGAAAAAATATAAAAATAGAAAATATATAAATAAAAAGTTATAACTTTTTTTCCTAAAGGTTTCTACTAATTCTGTAAATGCAATATGGCATGATGCTATTGCTAGATTTGTTAAATGCATAGGCTGTAGAATGGAAAGAACATGCATACCAAAGGGAACCTTTGGAAATCTAGCTTTATAATTTACAAATTTGAAAAATGTTATTTTCAATAACCTGAATAATTTAGTACTACTAATTTGATAATATAGATTTTTTTATTGTTTAAAAATTAAGATCAAAATTTTTGAATTTAAGATTTTTATATTATGTTTTATTTAAAAATGATTATCGGGATCGTATCAAAATTCATTTTTTAACAATCTTTTTTGTAAAACGATCTTTCATTCTCAAATTAAATACAATGTCTGAAAATAACCAAAATATATGATAAAAACCATTTAAATATTCAAATTTTTTAAATAAAAATATTTTAATTTCTAAAATTGATGAGTAAAATTTTGTTTATAAATAAAAAATGTCATTTTACAAAATTATTTTCTTTATTTTCAAGGCCAACGTCTTATTACTAATTGTAGGATTTTTTCTTACTTGTATAAATAAACTATTCTGCTCCCTATAGGTGGGCTTTCTTGATCTCCCAGGCCTTGTCGATTCATTTGGGGTCCCATGAACATCACAATTTTTTAATCATAAAATAATAAGAGATCGATTTAAGTCAATTAATTAAAGATTAATGATGTGTCACGTTAAATGATTCACCAGTTTTGCAAAAAGTATCATGTTATAAACATGAGATAAAAAATGAGATAAGGATTTTTCAATGGTTTAAGACAATTAATATTTAATTTTTTATTTTAAAATATTTTAAAAAATTTTTTATTAACTAGTATGTATTGTCTTGATCGTATCACATTTTATTTTTAAACAATCTATTTTGAAAATAGATCTTTAATTCTATATCCTAAATATAATGACGAAATAATCTAAAATATGCCCTTTGAATATTATTTAATAAAGACAACCTATTCATTTTAATATTTCAAATTAAATTTAATAAAATTCTATTTAAATTAAGCTTTAAACATTTATTCATTTTTTAAATCAGATTATTTTGTATTTTAAATTAATGATTAAAATTATTTATCAATTAGATATGTCATTTTACAAAAATATTTTCTTTATTTTAATATATTTGATAAAAACTAGCGTGGAATCGAAGTGTGTGGAAACAAGGACAACACTTGATTGTGTGTTTGATACAAACTTCACCATTGATAACAGCTATTTGAATTCAGTGACCAATTATGATACCATTTCCATAAATCTTTTGTTCAATGAGCTGATTTTTGGTCAATTGGCAGAAATCAGTTTGAGTTCCAATCAAAAAGCCTTGATCTTGAAAAATATTTCCAAATTTCACCTAAACTACTCTCGATCCATTTTGAACCATTTCAAAACCATTCATATACAAAACAGTCACATGGATTTCTACTTAGGTGGCCAAACTCTTTCCACAGAAGTCAACTGTTACCAAGCAGTCGAATATTTCACCAAAACATTTAGATACTCAAATGAAACAGACAATCGTGTAGTTAAATTATCCGATTTAACTTATCCAAATAGATCATGTCCCATATTCTTCTACAACACCTTTATACATTCTTTAAGCTTTTACTCCATGACTAACCAACCACATTATTTCAATTTTCCAAAAGAGAACTTTTTGCAATATTCGCCATACAACATAATAAAAAATGTGGAATTCAATAATTTGGTCAATCAAAGTCTTAACAAGGATTTTTTCAGTTTTTTAATTAACAGCTTTTCAGAAAAAATTGCTTTTATAAACTCAAGCCTGATAAATATTGAAAATGGTGCTTTCTCAGAATTGTTGTTTACCAGACAATTAATACTACAGCTTAGAAATATGCGACAATTTTTACTTAATTCAGAAAACAAGTGGCTAAATGACCTGAATCAATTTTCCATATTCCAAAGTCTTACTGATTGTAAACAATTCAAGATGTTCAAATTAGACAATAGTGAATTTTGGAAAATGTATCTTATTTTGGACGATTTGAACGGAGATTATGATTATCCTGATAAAGATTTTTGCAAATTTGTCCATTTTCCGCACAAGAACTATGTCTTTCCAATAATTTACTCAAGATCCATGGATTTGGAATGTACATGCACACTCACATGGCTACTTATCAATTATAAGCTAGAAAGCTATTTTCTTGACGAGCTACGGCCAATCTCAATGAATACCATAGCTGTTCGTAGATGCTTTGACAATCTTGATCAAAGAATTGCACAATGTGATTTTGAGACAAGACTGGCCAGCTGTGGAATCAAGATGAAACAAAGTGAATACTATTTCAATTGTAGCCTTAGCGAAAGGACAAAATGCCCTTTGAAGCTTGTGGAGATAGCATTTATGTATCTAATTATCTTTATTGGTCTACCTTTACATGGTATAAGCATATTTGCGCTGACAAAAGCCAATTTAAAAGACAGCATGTACCAATATTTAAGAATTCAAAGTGTTTTTGATTTTATTATAACATTTACATTGATTTTTAATGTTAGCACTAGTTTTTCATATGATTATTTGAGTATAAATGAAGATATATCATGTGAATTAGACTACAGGTCTAAAAACAGAGCATTTTTTTTTATCAAGCATAACATTATTAATGTGATAGGCTTTGTGTGCATTTCATGTGCAGTCATGGCAAATTTTCTTGTAGTATTGGACAGATATTTGCTCATAACTAATAAAAGTCTATTCAGACGGTCTACCATTATTTCCAAAGCTAATTCTGTCATGCTACCAGTAATTATTTTTTTAAGCATTTTCCTAAATATTCACCAAGCAGATTTTTTAAGTTTTGAGTCTGCCAGTTTTGTATGGCTTTATCATCTGAGATACATTCTCAACCTGTGCCAAGATGTCTTCTTTGTTTTAATGTGTTTGGTCATATTTTTTATCAATCTAAAACTGTATTTTTTTATCATTAAACAGAACAAAAAAAAGAAAAAAATTCTAAATTTAAGCAAAAAAAAGGTCAATTCGGAAAAATTTAAAACCAAAAATTTGATAATAATAATTTCAAATAGTTTTCTTATGGTCATAACTCGAATTCCAAGTTTTTGGCTCAGTTTTTATGAAATAAATAAATTTATCCTGAAAACTGGTTCTGTCATTTATTTAACTCAATCAAAAGATATTGGCCATGTATTTTGGTTTTATCTGATTTTAATCAACACATCATATATCATTGAATTTTTAATTAATTATTTTTGTAACAAAAAATTTAAAATCATGGTTAATGAATGCATTTTCAAACCTCGATTGAATAAAATTAACAAATAAAAAAATAAAATCATGTCATAAGATATTTTATTATTTTTCAAATTAAATACCCTTATTACATAAATGAAAATTTTTTTTTCATATATTTGCTAGTGTTGGATGCTGCCAGACGAATCGGGTCCACTTAGTGGACGACTTTAAGCGACCAGGTTGACGATCCAAATTTTAGGTCCGTTTAAAAATACGGCATTAATTATTAAATCATTTTATTTTAAAAAAATTAGTAAATATAGAAAGATTTATTTTTTAATACCGTTTTATCAATGCCGTAATTTTGGCCGTCCTAAATTTTGGATAGTCAAGATGATCAGCTAATTTGAAAAAAAGATAAGTAAGGTAAATTCTCATTAAATACCAAAAAAAAAAATTCATTAGTAAATAGTAGAAGCTAAGGATAACGAAAGATTTGGGTCCTTGTGAAGGAAAGTACTGTAATAATACATTTCTAGAAACAAACGATGGTCTATATCTGGCTCAAAATTTTACTTGGTTGGAAAATATTAGCGAAACTTTATACATTATACTACATTAATATTGATAGTTTAACTTTTCTTGAATACGATTCTAAATGTTATAAAGAGTTAAAGGTAAATATTATTTATCTAATGGGAGTATTGGGTTTCTTAAGCCGCAAGGCTTAATTGCTGATAGTTCAATTGAAGTAAATTGTGACTTTAGATAGCAATTTAGTAGTATTAGTAGTGTAATGCTGTAGGAAACGCTTGTTTCCAAGTAGTTGCGCACGTAGTCGCCTCACTTTAACAGCCTTAGACCAATTATTATTGTAGCATCTTGTCAATTCTCATTTTGAAGATTTTAGTGTTTGTCACGCTCTTGGTCTCTTCATCTAAAGCGTTCCAATATCCTGTCGTTCGATTTGTGAAAAAGTTGTGCCTCACTCCACAGTTTCGGACTAGCTGTCGTTGGATTGCCATGCGACAAGTTCTGGTATTCCCAGTTTGGCTATCAAGGCAATCAGAGGGTAGCTTTTGATCTCCATTAATGAATTTTACTTGATCATGTCCATGCTGTATTTTGTGTAGCTGAATCAGATCTCCACGCCTACGTCGCTCTTTAAGTGTGCTCCAGCCTAGAGCTTCTCTTCTTTCGAAGTAGGGTTTTCCCTTCAATTCAAGTACTAATTTCAAAAATCTTCGCTAACTTGCTCGAGGACATCAATATCGCTGCGTCGATACGGGTTCCAGGCTCCTACAGCAAACTCCAGATGAGGGCGAACAAATGACTTGTAAAGAAGGTCTACTAACCTTAAAGAGAAATATTGGAATGTGAATCTGATACGACTAGCCTTCATTGTTGCTCTTGCTGCTTCTCGCTTGACTTAAGATCTCTTGTGACGATGATGCCGAAATCGCGTTCCATCGTTGTCTTCGCCAGCGTGTTACCTCCGATCTGGTAGTCATAACAACTGTTGTTGGCACTGAAATGCATGACTACACACTTCTCTTTGTTAAATTTAGTCTTACATGTGTCCGACCAGAAATAAATTTCAAGCAGATGGATTTATCAGATTTAAGTTTTCGTCATTTTCAAAAGATTCTAAGCTGGATTAATAACTTATAATAAAAAATTATATACAAGACACTTAATTTATATAAAAAATATAAATAAAAAAAAATTGCACAATAAAACTTTTTAAATAATTTTGCTAAAAAATCTTGATTGAAATTGGCATCTATTTTAAATTATTTTATATAAATTGAATGAATATTGATTTTAAACTCAAGATTTAATTTTGCCCTAAAAATGAGTCAACAAAATTTGATAGAACTCAATAGCGTTGAAGCTTAACAAGAGTTTTCAAGATTCAATATTGATTTGAGTAAATTAACCACCGAATCTATCGAGATCAATCGGTAATCAATGCAAATATTTTGATGATACAACAAAGAATAAGGGTCTTAAACAAAAAAGGTAGATGTTTGAGACCGTATGCACTAAAATATATAAATTACCTCACAATAGAGTTGGACAAAATAAATTGAAAAGCTACTTGTCAAAAGCTAATATAAGTAAATACCCTCTGCCAACCCGGCACTTCAGTTAAAAGGTAACGACCCCAATACCTTAAGCATAACAACACAACTAAATGGTACAGTATGCAAACCCAGCCCCCACAACTTGCTCAAACTGATGAACGACTTTCAAACGGTTCCAACAACTCTCCATCATACCGAACAGCTTACATTAAGAGATTAGATTCAGAAGAAGACGACTAAGAGAAACTTTTTTCTTAATAAAATATTTTTTTTATTCTTTTAACTTTGACTGAATTGAATTGAATCGAATTGTAATAAAAAATAATGTTAAATAATCTTATTAATTGATAAAATCTAATAAGTTTATGATTATAAGACAATCATGTCTTAACAATCAAGTCCAGTGTTTCAAGCCTCAAAGCTTCCAATAATCAATTTGCCTTTTGTTACATCCATACAATTAGATTCTAGCTCCAAATCATTAATCCTCATACTAAGGGGAAAAACTTAAAACCAAAGCACACCTTTTTCACAATCAAGACAATAAACAAAGTATTTATCATATAAATGAAATATTGATTCACAGTCACCTTTAAAAATTTCAAGGTTTTAGTTCACAAGCCAAAAAAATCCGAAAAATGTAAATATTGTTTTCGTAATGATCATGTGCGAATTACGTAAGTTAATTGTTTGAGAAACAAAAAAACCCTATTTATATTTTACAAGAACATGTACTTAAATACACCATTAACACCCAACATAACTCATCTTTGACAACTAAAATCTTACCCTCATCTCAAACCTATTTAAATAGTGATGAGAACAGCAGTCCAAGATTTCGAACCCTTGAACCAGTAATGAATAACCGCGATATAGCTAAAAAAAATTACCTAAAAAATAGAAATTTTAATCAAGAGATAAATGAAACAGTTAATTATTTCTGACTTCATTCTAAGAAGCAAAAACTTGAAACCATTCTTTATAAGGAACCCAAAAAAACATACCTTAAAGATTTCAATTGTCAAGGAAATGGACCCCTTCATAAACATATATGAGCAAACGAGACAATGAAAAAATTTTATTAAAATTTGTCCTATAATTTGATCATAGACGATTGTTTTAATATTGATGCGAGTTTTTTCATCCAAAATATTCGTTTTTTTGTCACTTAAGGTTTTAAATATTTCTTCCAGTCTTAAAATTGATGTCTTAATTGCATTAAAAATCTGAATATCAGTTTCAATTTTTTTTTTAAACATACAAATCCGATTCAAACTTTTTAGAATTTTTATCAAGTTCACATTTTTTTTCTTAATAAAATGTTGTACTTTTAAAACTTTTGAAGGAAGCATTCAATCTTCTTAAGGTGGAAGAGTAATCGTTTATGCTGACGGTATATACTTTTAAAGCTCTATAAATTTCCGAACCCATTTTGAATAGCAATTCTATTAGGAAAATTATCTGCAAAATGATAAATTTAAAGTGATGAATTTAAAGAATGAAAAAAAGATAAAACAAGAAATATCATGTGAATATCATTTACTTTTGAGAAAAATCCTGGATTTAAAAAAAAAATATAAGTAATTACTTAAGTTTGAACCATTTTTCCAGCAAGAAAATGAAAATGTATTTCGACATAAATTAATTAGACAAATTAAGTTTCGACAAAGTTTTATTTAGACAAGAGTTGTTTTGACAAAAAAAAAGAAAAGTGACAAAAAAAATCAATTAATCAATTAATATAAAATAAAAAGTTAATATTCTATCAATAAAGATAAATTAATTAAATACTCTACAACTTTTTCCCTGTTAAAATTTTTTACAATTGTAGTAATTTGTTCTTCCAATTTCATGTACACCGCTTTTCTTTTATTTACTTGACCAGTACTCAGTTTGATATGATATATAAATTCTCAGTTTTTGATTGCTCTAGTTTAATACTATCTTTTTAAGACAACAAATGAGGATTTAATTTAATCTCCGACTGTAAAACGTTATGCCAACCTTCTAGGTTATTGTTTGTCCTTGTTTGTCCTTCTTTAGTTCTTTCATAGCAATTTTTCGACTAGGCACTTTAGTTCGTTTTTGAACACCAAAATAATTGTCTTCAAAATAGGTATATACCTTTTTAAGTTCATTTGGAATTAAACTTTGAAGTTCAACAAAAGCATCAATAACATAATCAACGGGTACAAAGGCTAGACAAGCCAACATTTTTGAGTATTTGCTAATTAAATTATCTTTTAACGACAAATCCGAATACTTGGCCGCTAAACCACTTGATTGTATGTGTCTCCAGATCGACTTTTTTAAATGGATATAGCAACCACAAACATCGGCTTCTGGAAAAATTTCCTCGATAGAATTTATGATTGCCAACTCGTAGTCAGAAGAAACACTTAATGGATTGTTCTTAACTTTTGACTTTTCATTGTTTAAAAAAATTTGTGTAGGTCACTTCTTGTTTGTTCGTAAATAATGCATAAATTAATGGTAAATTTTTTTCCTGTTTAATAACATGAACAGTGAATAATTGCTCGAATATCAACGGAACAGCATCAAATGTACCATCACATAGCCAATTTCTGTTTTCACTCAAAACTAGTAGATTTTTTTCAGTGGAAAAAATTAGCATTCGTTCTTTGTTATTGTAATTTTCGTCGTACAAAAGAAACATTTTGTCTTTAATTTTGTAAATCATCATGAAGTATGAAATTTAGATCTTGAGGCAAATCATATTCTTCATACGGGTCTATTCTTGCTCTAGAGCATATGATCTTGCAGCATTGTAAGTCGGTAAGAGTGCGACAACTTCTTCCTCTAAATTTTTTTGGCACTCGAAGATTATTTTGCGCGGTTTTGTATCAGGTTGACTTGCTGCCATTTGTTTCATTTCGGACTTCACTTTTTTGACTTTAGTTTTAATAGAACTTACATGTTCATGTTCCTTTATATTTGTAACTGGTTTATTCATACCAATTGTTGACACAGAAATTTATAATAAGCGCTTTTTCAATTGAAGACGCGACAATTTATTTTTAGCTGTGAGAGTAAGCTGTTGGCATGTCTTTTTAAATATTTTTTTTATAAAATAATATGAAACAACATCAATACTCGTACACACATCTTTTAACATGGCGCATGAGTTTTGATTTTTCGTCCTGTACAACCATATTAAATTTTTGAAAAGAGTTTGTATGTAAAGTATATTAATAAAATCTTGCTGAATAAATTTATTAATTTTTACTTATTTAAACTTAATTGTAAGAACATTCTTTAATTTTCAAACTATGACAGTGTAAACTTAAGCTATTTTTTTCTTTTTTTTTACTTTCTTTTAAAAAAAGATTATCTTTAATTAAATAACTATTTTACTTTTTAAATTTTGAATTTTTCCAAATAAGATTTTTCTAAAATTTTTGTTGAATATAACATTTTCAAAAAAATTTACTATATAGTTTAAATTAACGCAACTTAAAAATATAAAAAACATAAAATCAATATTTTTGGCTTCGGCCTGAGCTAATTGATAATTTGAATTCTTGATAATCCAGAGCAGTTTTATCTTGTAAACAGTGAGAATAAAATCTGGAATCCTAGCCATCAAAACAACCAGGCCGTTCAGAACTATTAGGGCCTTGAGCCTCATGTAGGACTTCTCATACCCATTGGTGGTCAAATTTCTCTTCTTCCTCTCATGTATAATTAGGAACAGTATCAGCTTCACATTGACAGCAACACAAAATACTACCAAAAGCAAATCGAAAAAATCCTGAATGCCAAACAGCACATAGCGTACCATGCTTTCCTTAAATTTGAGCACGCAGTTGTCCAAATTGCAAAGGTATATTTGGTTCAAGTTGAATAAAATTCCGCAAAGAATTATCATGGGCAGCATTGTTTTGTATGGATTTTTTGTTAGATACAATAATTTTATCAATTCGTTTCTTGATATGAAAACATATCGGTGAATAGTTACCAGAATGTTGGCCATCACTGTGCTAGTAATTGATAAATAGGTCACAAAGTTAATCAAATAAATGTTTATAAGGGTTAGATACTGATTTTCGCTTTGGAAAAAAAGTGTACACTCTCGCGTAAATAGATAAGTGTACAAATCAACAGAACTCTTGATAAAGCTGTCACAGAGCAGGGTTACCAAGCAAACAAGCTCAAAACCAATTTGAATTTTCATGTATTTGTACATATTTTCTTTAAATAATGGATCACTGAGGACATATAAACTGACAGAATTAAGAACTACACCAATGAAAACTATGACCAACTGAACCATGAATCTAACAAGTCTTTGAGAGCAGCGTTGTGGAGAATATTCCCTGTCATTGTCACATTCATACATAAACTGGGCCTTCTTGGTCACAAGACCACACTCTTTCAGTCGTTTCTCAAACTGGCACATTTCCACTCTCAGCTCAAAGCCCTCCAGACACCCGGATAGATAAGAAGTATTCATGTCAAGATAGATATAATTACTGGATTTAATAGCATTGTTTAGTTTCCAATTAAGCAGTAGCCAAATCAATGTGCATGTACAACTGTGTCGTTGGTTCAGATAAATGATTGGAAACACAGTTCTGTTGTGCGGAAAATGAGCATATGAACAAAATTGGGAGTCGAGGAAAAACTCGGCTCTTTTTCACATTTAGAATCAAATAAAATTTGTATGAAAACTTATTCAAGTTTAATTTAAGATAATAGCAGTCATTTAGATAAGCCAAAGTTTTGCCATAGTTTAAACTATTCCAAAAAATTTTGGTAAATAAAAATGAGTTGTTCACATTTAAAAACAAACTCGATAAACATTTAAAATTGAAATAATTAATTTTCCTATTAACATAATTAAACAACTATAAGGACTTATGTTAAAAATCAGACAGCTACCATAGCGAGGCGACTTATTGTCTTGCTCCGCAGTTAATCTGCTGTAGCTCATTATTATTATTATTATTATTATTATTATTATTATTATTATCTAGGACTAGTTTGTTCAGATAGAGAGAATTTTTAAATATTTTATAATCAATTCCTTGAATAGAAGAGTTTAAAATTTCCAAACTGTTAACCATTTCTAAAATTCTTTCACTAAATATCCTCGAGTTCAGGTATTTGCGGCTGTTGGAGATCTTTATGGACACTATTCTTATGCAGTAATTGACAGTTTGGTTAAGATTCATCAAATGGGGGTAGTTTTGCATGGTCAGATTGGACAAAATCAGTGAAATATAAAATTGAGTAAAAATCGCTGGACATATCGGGTCCGGATACTTGACAGTGCCATCTAATTTTAGTATCTTTGGTGAAGATATCTTTTTTTTTGGCTTTTGTGCAGAAATTTCAAACAGTCTTCTTGGCTCATTTTGATTCCATCTGCTAAATAAAACGAAAAGTTGGATAACTCAATTGTAATGGTTTGAAAATGACAAAATATTAATTTTGGATCATATATAAAATAGCTGATATTTATCAAATAAATTGAATCAGTTGTCACATTTAAATCTAGCTTGTCGAAGAATTTACCTTCGAAGTTTAACTTCAAATTATTATGCTGATCAATTGGCCTATTGGACAAATTACGATGACCAGGACTCCAATCTGACCAAATGTTATCAATTAAATTTATTAAAAAAGCTAATAGAATTAATTTGTTCATGTGTCTTAAAAATAAAAATAAATATTTAGTTAAATTTAGAAATATTATTAATTAGATTATATTTTTTCAAAAAATCGCTCTCAATAATTTTAAAAGTTCATATTTTTTAATTTCCGAAAAAAACCATTGTGAAGCTGATGACATCAA
>JAESIW010000062.1:240195-265977 GCA_016802295.1 Brachionus rotundiformis
ATAATTTGGTCTATCAAAGTCTTAAAGAAAGCAACCACGCCAGCTCTAGCTTTTCAAAAGATTTTCCGGACAAAAAAGAAGAGCTATTAGTTTCAAATGCTGCTGCCACTTCGACTAAACGTCGCTGAGGTCGACCAAAAAAACAAATTTAATTGCATTGATTTTTGTTTTTTTTAATTTTCCCTTGATTTTTCCTTTTTCTTGTATATTTTTTAATTTTCATTTGATTTTTTTTTTGCTTTCGTAATAAATAAATTTGTCATTGGTTTCAATAATTTTGCACCCCTTGTTTTTTAAATATTTGTCATTTTTTTATTGCTACTTTTTGTCTTAAAAAAAAAATTTTTGTTATTATTATAAAAAAAATTGTCAGGAGCTTCTATAATTTTGTTATCCTTTTTATTTTTATTTTGTCAGTTAATAAAAGAAAAATTTGTCATATGAATAAAATAAAAGTAATTTTAATTTGCTAAAACAATAAAATTTAATAATTAATAGAACATGTTAATTAACTATAACAATAAAGTCTTTTTTGACAAAAATTTAAACTAGGTGACAAACAAACTACTTCACTGATAATTAGACTAATTGAGTGACAATTAAACTAACCGACAAACAAAGGATGTAGAACCACTAAAAAAACGTGGGAAGGGAATTTCATATCAAGAGGTAGCAATCATTAAGTTGACTGAATTTATTCAGCAAAAAGATGCTACAATGAACAAGCAAGGATTCATTAATAAATTTAGCCACGATACCAACTTACGGAAATACAAATACAAGCGCAATAGAATTGACACTGTTTGCTATTATTTCCGTTGTTCGCCACCATAAGTCATCAAGATCTCAATCTAAAGTTGACAAAAGAAACAGTTCACGACTATATTTTAACAAAACAAAATTTATCTTGGCATCATTTAATGACTTCTCTCAATTTTGCCAGATAAACGAGACCATTCTATGTTCCGATGATTGGAAACAAAGCAAATGTAATTGTAGAGAATTTGCTACATCTGCATTCATTTCTTGGCTTTGCATACCGTTGCAAGCTATCCATTATCCCAGAAGAAGCTAAGACAATTTCAATCGGTCAAAAACGAAAAAGAAGTAGACCAAAAAAACAAAAGGCAGCTTTGTTCTACAAAAATGATTGTAATTTGAGCAGTTCAGAAAATGAATCCAATCCAGAGCAAGCAATTGTCGAACAAGAGCCTCCTAGCGTTTCAAACATTGAGAAAGAATATGTTACTGAAGCTACAGTAAAAGCTACAGTCGAAGCTACAGGGGATTTACCAAGAAAACGAGGAAGAATAAAGTAATCAACAACTCAGGGAAACAAAACAAGAATAAATTAATCGTTTATATTTTTTTATATTTTGTCATTTATATAAATATTTTCGTCACTAAAATTAGTTTTTTTTGTCTACAAAAAAGGTTTGATTTTGTCAGTGAAAAATTATAAAAAAGTCATCTCAATATATTAATTTGTCAATCGTTTAGTTTTTTTGTCAGAATAATTAGTTTTATATAGTCAGCTAAAACAAATTAAATTAGTCACCACTTTTAGTTATTTTTTTCATCTTAAAAAAATTAAATTTGTCACCCCGAAAAAATATAAGCCGAATCTTTTTGTTCCTAAGTTCAAACTACAATGTTATATGAAATTCTATAAATGTTTCTGTAATTCAAAAAAAAAAATATTCTTATTTCTTTAAAAAATACAAATTTAGTTATTCTAAATTAATTTATTTTTCATCCTATAGAAATTTTTTTCATTCGTCAGACGTTTTTTCCCAAAAACAATCTATAAAAATTTTCAAAATATAAGTATAATAATAAAGTAGTAGTCACTTTGTTCCATCTCGATTCCACAGCTGGCCAGCCTTGTCTCAAAATCACATTGTGCAATTCTTTGATCAAGATTGTCAAAGCATCTACGAACAGATCTTGTATTTATTGATATTGGTTGTAGCTCGTCAAAGAAATAGCCATTTAAATTTTCGTTGATTCTTGATTATTAATACAAAAGATTTTTTGATACACTTTTCGAATAATTTATAATTGCAAGAGTTTTGCTACTTACAAAATCATTTTTTGTCCAAAAGGCTATTTTAACCAATTTAAATTACCAATTTTTCTAGTGTATTTAAAAAGTATTTTATTAAAAAAATAATAAAATATTTGATAAAATGATTTTTTAATCAATTGTGAATTTTATAAAATCAGGGTTTTTTTTTAAAATGCATTCATTAACAATGGTTTTAAATTTTTTGTTACAAAAATAGTTTATAAAAAATTCAATGATATATGATGTGTTGATTAAAATCAGATAAAACCAAAATACATGACCAATATCTTTTGACTCGGTATTATAAATGACAACACCAGTATTTAGTTTAAATTTGTTTATTTCATAAAAACTGAGCCAAAAACTTGGAATTCGAGTTATGACCATCAGAAAACTATTTGAAATTATTATTATTAAATTTTTGGTTTTAAATTTTTCCGAATTGTCCTTTTTTTTGTTTAAATTTAGAATTTTTTTCTTTTTTTTGTTCTGTTTAATGATAAAAAAATACAGTTTTAGATTGATAAAAAATATGACCAAACACATTAAAACAAAGAAGACATCTTGGCACAGGTTGAGAATGTATCTCAGATGATAAAGCCATACAAAGCTGGCAGACTCAAAACTTAAAAAATCTGCTTGGTGAATATTTAGGAAAATGCTTGAAAAAATAATTACTGGTAGCATGACAGAATTAGCTTTGGAAATAATGGTAGACCGTCTGAATAGACTTTTATTAGTTATGAGCAAATATCTGTCCAATACTACAAGAAAATTTGCCATGACTGCACATGAAATGCATATAAAGCCAATTAGGTTGATAATGTTATGCTTGATGAAAAAAAATGCTCTGTTTTTAGATCTGTAGTCCAATTCACATGAAATATCTTCATTTATACTCAAATAATCATATGAAAAACTAGTGCTTACATTAAAAATCAATGTAAATGTAATAATAAAATCAAAAACACTTTGTATTCTTAAATATTGGTACATGTTATCTTTTAAATTGGCTTTTGTCAGCGCAAATATGCTTATACCATGTAAAGGTAGACCAATAAAGATAATTAGATACATAAATGCTATCTCCACAAACTTCAGAGGACATTTTGTCTTTTCACTAAGACTACAATTGAAATAGTATTCACTTTGTTCCATCTCGATTCCACAGCTGGCCAGCCTTGTCTCAAAATCACATTGTGCAATTCTTTGATCAAGATTGTCAAAGCATCTACGAACAGATCTTGTATTCATTGATATTGGTTGTAGCTCGTCAAAGAAATAGCTTTCTAGTTTATAATTGATAAGTAGCCATGTGAGTGTGCATGTACATTCCAAATCCATGGATCTTGAGTAAATTATTGGAAAGACATAGTTCTTGTGCGGAAAATGGACAAAATTGCAAAAATCTTTATCAGGATAATCATAATCTCCGTTCAAATCGTCCAAAATAAGATACATTTTCCAAAATGCAGTATTGACCAATTTGAACATCTTTAATTGTTTACAATCAGTAAGACTTTGGAATGTGGAAAATCGATTCAGGTCATTTAGCCACTTGTTTTCTGAATTAAGTAAAAATTGTCGCATATTTCTCAGTTGTAGTATTAATTGTCTGGTAAACAATAAGTTAGAGAAAGCGTCATTTTCAATATTTATCAGGCTTGAATTTATAAAAGCAATTTTTTCTGAAAAGCTGTTAATTAAAAAACAAAAAAAATCCTTGTTAAGATTTTGATTGACCAAATTATTAATTTCCACATTTTTTATTCTGTTGTATGACAAATATTGGAAAATATTCTTTTTTGGAAAATTGAAATAATGTGGTTGGTTAGTCATGGAGTAAAAGCTTAAAGAATGTATAAAGGTGTTGTAGAAGAATATGGGACATGATCTATTTGGATAAGTTAAATTCGATAATTTAACTACACGATTGTCTGTTTCATTTGAGTATCTAAATGTTTTGGTGAAATATTCGACTGCTTGGTAACAGTTGACTTCTGTGGAAAGAGTTTGGCCACCTAAGTAGAAATCCATGTGACTGTGTTGTATATGAATGGTTTTGAAATGGTTCAAAATGGATCGAGAGTAGTTTAGGTGAAATTTGGAAATATTCTTCAAGATCAAGGCTTTTTGATTCGAACTCAAACTGATTTCTGCCAATTGACCAAAAATCAGCTCATTGAACAAAAGATTTATGGAAATGGTATCATAATTGGTCACTGAATTCAGATAGCTGTTATCAATGGTGAAGTTTGTATCAAACACACAATCAAGTGTTGTCCTTGTTTCCACACACTTCGATTCCACGCTAGTTTTTATCAAATATATTAAAATAAAGAAAATATTTTTGTAAAATGACATATCTAATTGATAAATAATTTTAATTATTAATTTAAAATAAAAAATAATCTGATTTAAAAAATGAAAAAGTGTTTAAAGCTTAATTTAAATAGAATTTTATATAATTAAATGTAAAATATAAGAAAGAATATGTTGTTTTGATTAAATAATATTCACAGGATAGATTTCAGATTATTTCGACATAATATTTAAGATATAGAATTAAAGATCTATTTACAAAATAGATTGTTTAAAAATAAATTGTGATACGATCAAAACAATACTCACTAGTTAATAAAAACAATATTTAAAATATTTTAAAATAAAAAATTAAATATTAATTGTCTTAAACCATAAAAATTTATCTCACATTTTTTAACCTATGTTTATAACATCATACTTTTTGCAAAACTGGTGAATCATTTAATGAGACACATCGTTAATCTTTAATAAATTGACTAAAATCGATCTCTTATTATTTTATGATTAAAAAATTATCATGTCCATGGGACCCCAAATGAATCAACGAAAGTAGAGAAACAATAAGGAAAATTTCTAACTAGTAAAGGAATAGGATCTTACTCAGCTCTAAATAAAACATTGCTTACTGTGTCAGATCGAATCAAAATATTAAAATGATGTAAAGGATGACTGAATTGGACAACTGAACGTTGGTTAGTATTTGAGGAAATTTAAGTTTTTTTAATATTCTATTACTTTTTTTATTCATTTTCTAATCATTTTTAAAGTAAAATTCTTTTTTTTTAATTTTATAATTTTTATTTGTATTATATTTTGATACTTTCATTTAAAAAAAGGAAGCCGAGTAATTTGTTTATTAAAATTTTTATGATAATCAATAAATTAAAATTCAGAAATATTCTTACTAGTCTTTTATCTTATAGATATTTTCTATATATGACCATAAATTCTCTATTGGATCATTATCAGGTGATCTTGGGCACAAAAGGAGGACCGATATTTGTTTTTCTTGAAACGAATCTGAAACGAAATGAGCATTATGTGAACTAGCCCCATCTTGCCCGTTTGAGCCTTTCAAACGGTCCAATGAATGCAAAAGAGGCTTTTTTATACAAGTATATGACTGTATTTTTTTCCTTAATAGCATTTTTCTAACAGTGCTTTAAACACAAACTTAGAACTAAAATCAGATGCTAGTCGTTACAGCTTTCCAAAAATTTACGATTCATCTCAACTGGTTAGCTTTCGAAGTCTAGCAGACCTTGGTAAATCTTTAGCCTACGATGTCTTATCATAATCACACTTACTTTTAAACATTTTCATTTTATCTTTTTATGGAAAAATCAATCTAATGGTACAGCTGATTAAAATCATGAATAAAACTTTCTGATATTTTGAAACAATAATTTTATATAAGTATTTTCTAAAAAAGTTTTGAAGTGATTATAATTTTTTTTTTAAAATTATGAACAAAAAAAAGTCGATATAAGTATATTTCAAATTTTCAATACTTAAAAATTTTCTGATTATCTATTTTGTAATGTTCTCAATTTCTTAGACATACTCTAGAATTGTACATACTTACCAATTTTCGCCTATCCAAACTGTTGTTTAATTTCTTTTTCTAATTCTAATCAATTCGGTTTTAAAAATATTATATTTTTGTGGTTTTCTTAATAAGATTGGCAAAAGCTTGGAAATTTTCTTTTTAAAAAATTCATTTTCTAATTCAACTTTTAGTATTATAGTTTCATTAGAATGACGTTGTAAGTGCATTCGACTAGTTAAAAGAGTGTGTTAAGAGCGAATTTACAAATTTAAAATGAATGAATTATATTTTGAAGAATATTATGTTGTTAAAACTATTATTAAGAGAAGTCTGTATAACAAAAAGATAATACTAAGAGATAAACCAATTTTATTGATTAGTTTATGGAATATTCATGATAGATAAATGGATGATATAACCACAACAAATAATTGCTTAGAGTCATGACACAATTTATTCAAAGATATATTAAACAAACACCCACTAAGATGTTTTGATACTATTATTTTGATATTATTTTTTTTGATTAGGTCATTTTGACACTTGCCATTTAAATTTTTTTTTTTTATTTATTTATACAATGAACGCCTTGTAGGCGATGTAAAAAAAAAGAAATTTAATTTAGATAAAATAAAATAAAAAAGAAATTAAGACAAAAGAAGATCAGTTTCGAAAGATTTTAAATTTTAAACGTTAATTTTTTTTTTTTTGTTAAATGTCATATTTTTTTTTGAACTTGTTATTTTGTAACGGTATCAATTTGACACATTTTTTTTAATAACTGGTATTTTGAAAATTTATCTTTAGTGTTTAGTTGGCACTAATTTTGAAATTTTGATTTTAATGCTGCTTTCATTTTTGATTCTTGGGTTTTAAAAAAGATTTTGCAAAAATTATTATTTGAATAACAAAAATACTGAAGTTATGATTTTTAACGGTAAATTATGTGCAGTGGACCCTATGTGCCAGGCAAGTAAACAACATGTTCATTTAATTCCACCATTTGCATATGTTAGCATATATCATTTCAGTAAACTACCATACTGTTAAGACCCAAGTCTTGACATGTCTCTATATTTTATTCGAGTTGCATGTTCTAAGATTAACTGCAGCTAAAACACACATTCTAGCTACTTTATTAACCACTAATTGTTTGTACTAACTTTTGATTCCATTTAAATAAACTATAACTAAATTTAATTGTTTTATTTATTTCTTGGCTTAAATCCCTAAAGTCCAGACCGGGACTTTACATTTGGTGCCCAACGGGATGATTCTGCTTTATATTTCAAACCAAGAAGCATCGAGATTGAAGCTAATCATGATTTTTGTACCCTGTGTACACACGTCAAACATCTAGCCAAAGATTGCTTTTAAAAACCTAAGCAGTCCAAGAAACAGAAACAATTCGTATTAGTTTGTATTCTGGTTAAACATTTTCGCCCTGGTCTTCGGCTAGACGATTGTGGTGTGTACAAAAATCATGATTAGCTTCAATCTCGATGCTTCTTGGTTTCTCCTTGAAAGTCACTCGACTGTCCATTTGTTTTGGCGTCTGATATTTTATAAATGCTTCCTCTATCTGGAAGGCTTTATTCAAGACGTCTGATAATTTGTTACACGTTGGGGGTCTGCACAACTCCTGTTTGATCTTGATATTGTAGATTCCACGAATAAAACGATCAACAATTAGTGGTTCAAGCGTAGGCTCATTCTGACCTCGTTAAGCGGCTTCCGCTAAATGCTCCAATTCACACAAATAATTGTAAATGTTATTGTGGTTGTTGTCTTCGTGAAGCAAATTCTATGAGAGGATCATTGTATCTGTACTCTTTACCAAACAATTTTTTCAAAACCTCTTTGATTTCCTCACAATTGGCGTTTGGTCTTCGATTCAGGATGCGTTGTTCAAGCTTGTTTAGGCATCTGTCTTCAATTAAAGCTAACAATGCACCCGTCTTGTCTTTTAACCTCATTGCATACCTCTCAAAACTCTTAACCCACGAATTGAAGTCTTTGTCCTCCGTAAATCGACTAACCGTGTATGAAGGAACATTTAATATTGGTATCGGATATTGTGTCTTGGGTTTGTTAAACCAACTAATAGGGGAATTGATAAGAGTCCTCGTTTTTCTTAATCCAGAAACATTTAACCACTTGATCCCAATTAGTATGAAGACTAAAACCACAATCGAAATAACGAGTTAAACCGATTAGTTTAATTGTCAGTAAGAATTGGTACTCTACCTTCTCAGCCAAAATAGACTATAAACTCTGATATGTTATATCTTGAGCATTTGACATTGGGTTCTTTTGAGTTTGTGTTGATCCGGATCGAAAAATGTATCCGATTAAATTGGATAGTTGTTGCCGCATCACTTGATCAAACTTTGATTAAATGATGTATGAGTTTGAATTTTGGATATGAAAAGTTTTTAATGTTTCGTTGTATCCACTCGTGTCGAGACACGTGACTGGTTATAATAAATCGCAAAATATTAATAAATCGCTTGAGCATTTGACATTGGGTTCTTTTGAGTTTGTGTTGATCCGGATCGAAAAATGTATCCGATTAAATTGGATAGTTGTTGCCGCATCACTTGATCAAACTTTGATTCAATGATGTATGAGTTTGAATTTTGGATATGAAAAGTTTTTAATGTTTCGTTGTATCCACTCGTGTCAGAACACGTGACTGGTTATAATAAATCGCAAAATATTTTAATCTCTTGTATGTGTAAACGTTTGTTTTCTTCAATGAATCCTACTAAAATATAAAGCAGAATCCTCCCTTTGGGCACCAAATGTAAAGTCCCGGTCTGGACTTTAGGGATTTAAGCCAAGAAATAAATAAAACAATTAAATTTAGTTATAGTTTATTTAAATGGAATCAAAAGTTAGTACAAACAATTAGTGGTTAATAAAGTAGCTAGAATGTGTGTTTTAGCTGCAGTTAATCTTAGAACATGCAACTCGAATAAAATATAGAGACATGTCAAGACTTGGGTCTTAACAGTATGGTAGTTTACTGAAATGATATATGCTAACATATGCAAATGGTGGAATTAAATGAACATGTTGTTTACTTGCCTGGCACATAGGGTCCACTGCACATAATTTACCGTTAAAAATCATAACTTCAGTATTTTTGTTATTCAAATAATAATTTTTGCAAAATCTTTTTTAAAACCCAAGAATCAAAAATGAAAGCAGCATTAAAATCAAAATTTCAAAATTAGTGCCAACTAAACACTAAAGATAAATTTTCAAAATACCAGTTATTAAAAAAAATGTGTCAAATTGATACCGTTACAAAATAACAAGTTCAAAAAAAAATATGACATTTAACAAAAAAAAAAAAATTAACGTTTAAAATTTAAAATCTTTCGAAACTGATCTTCTTTTGTCTTAATTTCTTTTTTATTTTATTTTATCTAAATTAAATTTCTTTTTTTTTACATCGCCTACAAGGCGTTCATTGTATAAATAAATAAAAAAAAAAAATTTAAATGGCAAGTGTCAAAATGACCTAATCAAAAAAAATAATATCAAAATAATAGTATCAAAACATCTTAGTGGGTGTTTGTTTAATATATCTTTGAATAAATTGTGTCATGACTCTAAGCAATTATTTGTTGTGGTTATATCATCCATTTATCTATCATGAATATTCCATAAACTAATCAATAAAATTGGTTTATCTCTTAGTATTATCTTTTTGTTATACAGACTTCTCTTAATAATAGTTTTAACAACATAATATTCTTCAAAATATAATTCATTCATTTTAAATTTGTAAATTCGCTCTTAACACACTCTTTTAACTAGTCGAATGCACTTACAACGTCATTCTAATGACGTTGTAAGTTTAAAGCAATCTTTGGCTAGATGGTTTTTAAATGGTTTTTAAAGCAATCTTTGGCTAGATGTTTGACGTGTGTACACAGGGTACAAAAATCATGATTAGCTTCAATCTCGATGCTTCTTGGTTTGAAATATAAAGCAGAATCATCCCGTTGGGCACCAAATGTAAAGTCCCGGTCTGGACTTTAGGGATTTAAGCCAAGAAATAAATAAAACAATTAAATTTAGTTATAGTTTATTTAAATGGAATCAAAAGTTAGTACAAACAATTAGTGGTTAATAAAGTAGCTAGAATGTGTGTTTTAGCTGCAGTTAATCTTAGAACATGCAACTCGAATAAAATATAGAGACATGTCAAGACTTGGGTCTTAACAAAAATATAGGACAAATTGAAAACTATGAAAAAATTTCGGAAGAGAGAAAAAATTTTAGTAAATTTCAAAAGAAACTCGAAAGTTCAAAAATACCGTTCAAAAAAGTTAAAGCTTTTGCAGCCGGATTGTTATGTTGTGGTGAATTGTCAAGTTCTTTTTTACAGATATTTTAAAAATTTGCTTAATTTTTCAATTATTTATATTAATAAAATCCAGATTCAAAATTGGTTCGGAAATGAATTTAAACGTTTTAAAACAATATTCTTCTATTACAAACGATTGTATTTCCTTATTAAGAGATATTTATGGGTTATTAGATGATTTGACCAATTTAACAAAAAAAAAATCTGAAATTGACCAAGTTTTGAGCTGCTAAAAACAAATTTAAAGATTTTGAAATCAGAAAATGAAACTGATATTGAGACTTTAAATGCGATTAAGCGTTCAATTATTAGACTGGGGAATATATTTGTTATCTTCAATAATCACTTATTCATCAGCTTATTAACTGATGCATAAAGATAAGTGAGAATTATACTTGTCATGTATCTCAGAAGTTAGACGCTTCGAAAAGCTGACAAATACATTTACCACTCAGCTCACATCTTGACTTAATAATAGGCTCGTGTTAATAACACGACCATTTAGGTATAAATAAGAATTCGATTCATAGAACTTCAGAACGTTCATTTATTTAATAAAGCTTTTAAAGAATAAACATTGTTTTATTGTAAACCGGTTACAATTGGTAGCAGCGATAAAAAGATGATTTTTTTTATGGTACCTATTTCAAAAGATTTTCTTGAAAAACTTAGCGTACAGGAGCTAGTACATTTAATACGTTTATCTCAGAAGCGTTTATCTCAGAAGATAAACGCTTCTAGATTCTGATATAAACATTCATATAATAGCTCACATCTTGTCTTAATTATAAGCCCGTGTTCTTGACACGAACTCATGGGTATAAATAATGATTCCATTCTCAGTGCTAGGAGGAGATATTTTTAGGAATTATATTAACTATATAAATTGTTAGAGCTCAACAATTATTTAATAAACTATTCGAAAGTATACTTGTTTTATCATTCATTAACCCGCCCCACAGGTACAGAAGCCGAACAAATGTTTTGGCTTCAAAATGTTCAAAATACTGGAAAACCTATGAAAGCGCTTATAGAGCTACTTTACAAGAGAGCTGAGCTAATAGCCAGCATTAAAAAGACAGAAATAGACAAAATAAAGGATATGAAGCAATCAAAACTGAGTGAAGGCACAGCAAAAAGCTACCTTCAAGATATTGCTACTTCATCGAATACATTAATACAAGATGATGTACAAGGCAATTTAGGATTCGGACTTGACGAAAGGAAACACGAATCACAAATTTTAAAGTCGACGATATACCAAAATTATATGGAAACGATAGAGATAAAGTGGATGAATGGGTATACCTAGTGGAAACAGAGGCTAGGAACCAAGGAATTATTAGAAGCAGGCTAATAGATTGTGTTACAAAACTTCTTAGAGGAAACGCCCTACAAATGCTTAGAAATATGCAAAAGAGAAATATATTAGTAACGTGGGAGGGATTTAAAAATCAATAGTTGGCAACTTTGAAACCAGCTGATGTACAGAGAGGCCTAAGATCAGAACTTAAGAGTATTAAGCTAACGTCAAATTTCGTGGAGAATTTAATGAAATTCCAATCAATTGCGAATAAAATAGATAAGATAGATGAGTTCGAAATAGTTTGGTTCTTTCTGGAGGCACTTGACCAAAGAGTAAGAGCAGAATTGGAAAGGAAGAATGTAGAAACATTGGATGAAGCGGTCAGGCATGCAAGAGTTTTTACTAAAGGATTGAGCAATTTTAGCATACCGACGGCTGTTAACTATTCGAGACATAATAATCCCAATCTTAAGTATTCTTACAGGAAACCCGCCTTAAATGGAAAAGAAAATGTCTCAAAATTTAGAGATAGGAGGTATCAACATAAAGAAAAACAAAACCTAACAAAATTTAGAAACCAAAACTTGGAGCTGAAGAAAAACTTATTATGCTTCGGCTGCAAAAAGCCAGGTCATAAGATTTCACATTGTAGACTGACTAATACTAACAATAAACAGTATCGTAATACAGAAAGAGTAAATATGGTTGAGGAAGTAAGCAACGATTTAGAAAATTTGAAAATGAAACCTGAATATGTGTACACATGTGATTCAGGGAAACTTTTATATATAGCAGCAATTTTAAATGTTATAAAAATAAAATTAGCACTTGAAAGCGGATGTACAACTTCAATATTTAGCAAAAATGTTGTGGAAAGATATAAGATAAACGTAAAACAGTCCGATACTAGAATAAAATCAGCGGATAATAATATTGTTAAAGTAATAGGCAAAACTGAGGCATTAAACTTAAACATCGAAGGTCATGTATGCAAACTCCAATTTCTTGTAATCGATCATGAAGATAATAATGGGCTGCTTGGTCTCGATTGGTTTATACTTACAGGGGCAAGTCTAAACCCCAGCAAAAAACGTGTGAATGAATGAATGAGTGAATTTTGAAAAAAGCTTATACTACACTGACAAAAATCGGAGAAATCAGATTAGTTTTATGTGACTTTTTAGGAACGTTTCAATTTAAATTTCAAGGCTAATCAACAAGCTAGTTCCCTTGCCATGAAGACTGATTAACACTTCATTTATTTTAATAAATTGAAATAATTATACAAATTAAATTATGCTCTTCATAAAAATTAGTTAAAAAAATAAAACATTGAAATATTTTGATTTCTGAGAATATCAAATCAATAGAAAAATGTAAAATTCATCCCATCCCAGATTTCAAGAGAAAAATGTAAAACAAGTAGAAGAATTTCTAAATGCCACAAATTACTACAGAGTTTTTATTAAAGACTACGCAAAGATTTCAGAACCGTTGTATGCATTACTTAGTTAAGAAGTAAAATTCATATGGGAAACTCAACAAGAAAAAGCTTTCAACACTCAAAAGGAAATTCTAATATCCGATCCAATACTTAGACAACCAGATTTCAAGAGAAAATTTATATTACATACGGATGCTTCAGGATATGCAATGGGAGCTATCTTATCTCAAACCGACGATAGTGGTAAAGAATACGTATGCCCGTATTCTTCAAAATTGCAAAAAGGAGCAGAAAGAAATTATAGCGTTACCGAACGCGAATGCCTTGTTCTAGTATCGGGTAAAAAAGTAAATCACACCTTCTTGTATGGACAAAAATTTGACGTAGTTACCGATCATATCGCCTTAAAATGGTTAATGTCTATTAAAGAGACCCAGTGGAAGACTTGCAAGATCTATTTTTCTACAAACATATGATTTTAATATTATTTATAGAAGAGGCTCAAACCTCAGTAATGCCGATGCTATTAGTAGACCTGTTCTTACATGCAAAGCTTTGCAAAGTTAAGCCGAAAATGAGGATAAAGAATGTACATAAAAAATTCTCGACGTATACACAGATAAACCACTTTTAAATTATCTAATGTATAATAAACACTCTCCAAGATTATCGACAAAACAAGTAAAGAGAGTCATTAATCAAGCCTCACGTTATATATATGATGCAATAGAAAATTTAATGTTACTATTATTAAATCAATTAATTCCTTTACGATCAATTCATTAGACAGTGAGTTCGACAAATTGACTTTTAGTCACGTTTCTTCAATTGATACTTTTAACTTACTAGACTTTGAAAAAAATTTTCATTTTTCTAAAATAAAAGTAACAATATTATATACAGCTCGGTTTTTGATAGCAAATTTTTACATAATTTAAACGAAATAATTACAAAAATTTTTCGTTTAATAGAAATAACGAGACTCCTAAGATTAATAATAATCATAGTCGTGGCATTCATAATTTTAATTTTTTTCTACTGTTTGGTAAAATGCAAATCTCATCTTTTAAAATGCATAATTAAACGTCGCTTACACAATAATTCATACAAGCGAAGTAGTGCGGAAACAGAGCCAGCATAAAAGATTATAAAAAAAAATTTTTTTATATTTATTGCATAACCAACCAAATTGGAACACTCAGAATCAATTAAGAAAATTATTAATCTTCCTGAGTTCGCAACTAAAGAAGAAAAAAAATGGATTCTCGATGAATACAGAAAACTAACTTTTAATCAAAAAGTCACACACATAAAACAAAAATATCCAAACCTGTCGATTGATAATGTCAAATCCCAAATTAACTTAACAAACACTTTGGTTGATGATGCAGAAGCTTTTATGGGCAATAACGACGGATTCAAAAAACTAAGAAAACTAATAAGAGAAAAAGAAGCATTCGAATATAATATCCAAGATAAATAGTTAAAATTGAATCAAAATCTTTTTTAAGAAAGATTTATTTTTTTATTCATCATTATTTTTTTTCTCTTCTTTTTCTCTGAAGTTTAGATATTGAATTCATTAAGGACGATGTGAATTTTAATGGGGGGATATATTATCTTCAATAATCACTTATTCATCATCTTATTAACTGATGCATAAAGATAAGTGAGAATTATACTTGTCATGTATCTCAGAAGTTAGACGCTTCGAAAAGCTGACAAATACATTTACCACTCAGCTCACATCTTGACTTAATAATAGGCTCGTGTTAATAACACGACCATTTAGGTATAAATAAGAATTCGATTCATAGAACTTCAGAACGTTCATTTATTTAATAAAGCTTTTAAAGAATAAACACTGTTTTATTGTAAACCGGTTACATATCTCCTTTGAAACTGGATTTTCATAACGTCTGTGTTCTTTTGCTCAATTCGAAATTGTTCAACAATTTCCATAAATCTATTTTAAACATAGAAATAGATCGAATTGTATTGCTTTTCCTTACAAACTTCCAATATAATATTTTTCAAGGAAATCTTCGAATCCCTAAATTTAACTAGAGCTAATTCTCTTAGCTTGTTAAAATAAAAAATACGTCCGTCTGACTTCCTCATAATTGGATCATCTGAATAAGTTTTAACTAATTTATATATATAAATGTTACGCCGCGAATTTTTAACTAGATGAACATAACTTCGAGTCCCAGGGAGAGAATGTTTATAGTCATATTTAAAGACCCTTCGAAGTCACTAATTATGTTATGTCGCTGAACTTCGATGTTCATCCCGCGTTCTAAAGGAGTGTGCCTTAAAAATCTCTCGTCTTTAAATTGTCACACACTACCTCATCTCTTCCTAAAATATTGAGATTGGCAAACGTCACCCCGGTTTTTAAGAAAGGTAGTCGTGTCGATCCGTCAAACTATCGTCCAATTTCATTGACGTCAGTAGTCTGCAGAATAATGGTATCCCTTGTGGGTGACTCAATTATGTCTCACTTATGCTCAAACAGTTTACTTGCACCGCAACAGCATGGGTTTGTCCCAAAGGAAGCCTGTAACAGTAACCTTATCGAGACTCTTGTTGTAGTCACATCGGCAATGAAGAATGAGAAGCCAGTCGATATTATATTCTTCGATTTTACCAAAGCTTTCGACAAAGTTCCTCATGGCAGGCTGATAAAAAAGCTAAGTACTGTTGGCATACAAGGTCAAATTCTCGACCGAATAAAAGTATTCCCGGAGAGGAGGAAGCAGCGTGTGGTTCTAGGTCAGCACGTTTCAAATTGGAAAGATGTCACTTCGGGTGTACCTCAAGGCAGTGTGTTAGGCCGAATCCTCTTCGCAATCTTTACAGGGTTTAGGGTTTTACAACTTTTGGCACGGGACTTCATCAGTTGCTTAAAGACAAGTGCCTCACTGACGTCTTTAAGTCGGGCTTTTTTTGTGGGATCTCCAGCTTCATTAGAAAAAAGTTTGGGAAAAGATAAGGAACATATAGCGTATGTCTGATATCCATTCAATGACTGTCGAGATGCTACCGGAAAATTTGGTTCATTTTTTATTTATCGTCTAAAATCATCATCCGATGAATAAAATCATCCGAGTCTTGGGGGTCGATTTTAATTTCTTCGGAAAGCTCTGGAACTTTGTCAATTAACAATTCAGAATCGACTGTTTCCAAAAAATTAAAATCATCGGGTATTGAATTATAAGGAAGTAAATTCAAAAGGTTTTCATCCATCTTTATACCGTGTGCGATGTACTCTGGGCTGTTTTTACATAAGTAATTTGGACAAGCACTAACTCTCATTCTGCTTATGACAAAGTACCTGGTTCAATTTTATTGATTTTTTTTCTTTAAAATTAAGATTGGTATGTCTTTCGGTAATCTCGGGAGAACTTTGACTATAGGAAGAATTTTTTGAGAGAATTTAGCACAGAACCCTCTCGAAGTAAGTGCTCCTCCAGGCAATCGAAACACACTCATAAGAACTAAGTGGGTGAAATAAGCATTTCTTCTATAATTGTCAAATTCTCAAAACATTTTATGACGTCACTGTTAAGATCATCTATTCCAGGAACCATATTATTAGCCCTAGAATATTTCACATTGTCTGTCATACAAAAGTCAATTTTCGCAAGGCACATCTCATTACAATTAGTGCGATAGACTTGATTTAATTGATCCATTTCATTTAGAAATTTTTTCATTTTCTCGTTTGCCCATATTTGTTTATGAAGGGGTGCATTCTCGTAACAATTGAAATCTTTAAGGTATGTTTTTTGGATTCCTTAAAAAGAGTAGTTTCAAATTTTGGTGACTTAGAATAGGAGTCAGAAATAATTTACTGTTTCATTAATCTCCTAATTTAAATTTCTTTTTTTTGGTAATTTTTTTTAGCTATTTCGCGGTTATTTATGACTTGTTCAGGTGTTCGAAATCTTGGACTGCTGTTCTCATCACTATTTAAATAGGTTTGAGTTGAGGGTAAGATTCTAGTTGTCAAAGCTGAGTTATTTTGGGTGTTAATGGTGTATTCAAGTACATGTTCTTGTGAAATATTGACACTCGATGAAGGTTAATAAAGATGATTCAATCAAATTAACTGACATAATTCGCACATGATCATTACGAAAACAATATTTACATTTTTCCGATTTTTTTCGCTTATTAACTAAAACCTAGAAATTTTTATAGGTGAGTGTGAATCAATATTTTTAATTAATTAGATAAATACTTTGTTTTTGGCTGTTAAGAATCGAGTCCGATTCGTTTATTATCACTTTGAAAATTTTCCTAACAAAAAAATACTTAGTTAATCAATTAATCACATTTAAACTAAAATTTACTATTTTACTTCATTAGATCGTTTCATAGATGTTGTTGAATCAATATTTTTAATTAATTAGATAAATACTTTGTTTTTTGTCTTGATTGTGAAAAAGGTGTGCTTTGGTTATGATTTTTTCCCCGTAATATGAGGATTGATGATTTGGAGCTAGAATTTAATGTTTTGGATGTAACAAAAGGCAAATTGATTATTGAAAGCTTTGAGACTTAAACACTGGACTTGATTGATTAGACATGATTGTCTTATAATAATAAACATATTTGATTTTATCAATTAGTCAAATAAAAAATTATTTAGGATTATATTATATTACAATTCGATTCAATTCAATTCAGTCAAAGTTAAAAGAATAAATAAAATATTTTATTAAAAATAAAGATTTTTATTTGTGAAAAAAAAGATTATCTTCGTCGTCTTTTCCTGAATCTCTTAATGTTAGTTGTTCGGTATGATGGAGAGCTGTTGGAACCTTTTGAAAGTCGTCCATTAGTTTGAGCAAGCGGTGGGGTCGTTATCTATTAACTGAAAGGACGGGTTGGCAGAGGCTATATACTTATATTAGCTCTCGTCAAGTAGGACCTCTGGATTTAAATTTATTTTGTCCAACTCTATTGTTGGGTAATTTATACCATAGTATTTTAGTGCATACGGTCTCAAACATTCACCTTTTTTGTTTAAGACCTTTGTTCTTTGTTGTATCATCAAAATATTTGCATTGGTTACTAATATTAGCCGATTGTTCTCGATAGATTCGGTGGTTAATTTACTCAAATCAATATTGAATCTTGAAAACTCTTGTTAAGCTTCAACGCTGTTGAGTTCTATCAAATTTTGTTGACTCATTTTTAGAGCAAATTAAATCTTGAGTTTAAAATAAATATTCATTCAATTTATATAAAACAATTTAAAATAGATGCCAATTTCAATCAAGATTTTTTAGCAAAATTATTTAAAAACTCTGTAAAGTTTTTTTTATGCAATTTTTTTTTTTATGAATTAAGTGTCTTTTATATAGTTTTTTATTATAAGGAAGATACAGTACACGTACAATATCTTCCTTTTACGTCAAGAATTTTTTCGAAAAAGTCCGTTATTTACTTTACGCGCATTCACGTCTGCTTAATTTAAATCCAAAATAATTAATCCAAAAATCCGAAAAATAGCAAAAATAAAAATTAATATAAACTGGAAATTATTTCGTCTGTGCAAGTTTCACTTTGTTCCTCATTTATTTCTCTCTCTTTTGTTTCACTGTTGACTTTGTTTATTACATCATTTATTATCTCTTCTACATTGTCATTCTCCTCTTCAATTTCTACTTTACTTCTATTACTTCTTTTTTTAATTTAATTTGTTTAATGTCAACGTCGGTTTGTTCTTTCGTATCAATTCGTTCTAGTTGTTCTAACATTTGCTTCCTTGTTTCTTGATTTTCTTGTTCGTCGGCCTGCGATGTAAACTCGCGTTTTTTCATTTCATTTTGTTTTGTTTTATTATTTAGCTTTTTTCTCTTTTTGGTTTAGCTGGAACTAAACGGGTAGACGTGTTGTTAACCTTGAATTTTTTTCGCTCAGTTGCTCGACTATCTTAATAAATCCGTTTGCTTTATATTTATTTTTGTTCTTAGAATTATAAAATTAAGTTTCAATAGTTGTTTATTTATTCTTTAAAAATCTTATCAATGATATGCCGGAGGTCTGCAGCTCACTTTGTAAACTCTACGCCGATGATAGCAAATTGGCAAGATTAGTGGGACGAAAAGAGTATTCTGTTGAGATGCAATTGGACTTGGACAAATAATCAGTCTGGTCGGTTTGTTAAATTTAAGACTAAATTTAACAGTCTAAATTTAACAGTCTAAATTTAACAGTCTAAATTTAACAAAGAGAAGTGTGTCGTCATGCATTTCGGTGCCAACAACAGTTGTTATGACTACCAGATCGGAGGTCAGACGCTCGAGAAGACAACGATGGAACGCGATCTCGGCATCATCGTCACAAGAGATCTTAAGTCAAGCGAGCAGCAGCAACAATGAAGGCTAGTCGTATCAGATTCACATTCCAATATTTCTCTTTAAGGTTAGTAGACCTTCTTTACAAGTCGTTTGTTCGCCCTCATCTGCAGTTTGCTGTAGGAGCCTGGAACCCGTATCGACGCAGCGATATTGATGTCCTCTTGCAAATTCAGCGAAGATTTTCGAAGTTAGTACCTGAATAAAAGGGAAAACCCTACTTCGAGAGAAGAGAAGCTCTAGGCTGGAGCACACTTGAAGAGCGACGTAGGCGTGGAGATTTGATTCAGCTACACAAAATACAGCATGGACATGACAAAGTAAAATTCATAAATGGAGATCAAAAGCTACCCTCAATTTGCCTTAATAGCCAAACTGGGAATACCAGAACTTGTCGCATGGCAATCCAACGACAGCTAGTCCGAAACTGTGGAGTGAGGCACAACTTTTTCACAAATCGAACGACAGGATATTTGAACGCTTTAGATGAAGTGACCAAGAGCGTGGCTGTTAAAGTTAGGCGACTACGTGCGCAAATACTTGGAAACAAGTGTTTCCTACAGCATTACACTACTAATACTACTAAATTGCTATCTAAAGTCACAATTTACTTCAATTGATCTATCAGCAATTTAGCCTTGCGGCTAAACAAACCCAATTCTCCCATTAGATAAATAATATTTACCTTTAATTTAGAATCATATTCAAGAAAAGTTAAACTATCAATATTAATGCAGTATAGTGTTAAAAGTTTCGCTAATATCTTTCAACCAAGTAAAATTTTGAGCCAGATAAAGACCATCGTTTGTTTCTAGAAATGTATTATTACAGTATTTTTCTTCACCAGGACCCAAATCTTTCGTTATCCTTAGCTTCTACTATTTACTAATGAATTTTTATTTTTGGTATTTAATGAGAATTTACCTTACCTATCTTTTTTTCAAATTAGCTGGTCATCTTGACGATCTAAAATTTAGGACGGCCAAAATTTCGGCATTGATAAAACGGTAAAAAATAAATCTTTCTTGATAAAGCCATACAAACCTGGCAGATTCAAAACTTAAAAAATCTGCTTGGTGAATATTTAGAAAAATGCTTGAAAAAACAATTATTGGTAGTATGACAGAGTTAGCTTTGGAAATAATGGTAGATCGTCTGAAGACACTTTTATTAGTTATTAGCAAATATCTGTCCAATACTACAAGAAAATTTGCCATGACTGCACATGAAATGCATATAAAGCCAATTAGGTTGATAATGTTATGCTTGATGAAAAAAAATGCTCTGTTTTTAGATCTGTAGTCCAATTCACATGAAATATCTTCATTTATACTCAAATAATCATATAAAAAACTAGTGCTTACTTTATTTATTTTAATTTTTATAAAAAAAAATTGAATTAAAAATTACATAAAGAAAGAAAAAACTTTTTTTTTAACCCAGTCTGATTATTAATTATTTCTGAATTTTTTGACAAAAATCTTTTTATAGATTAATTTTGAGTATTAATTGTAGCATCTTCATCCTGATCTGATAAATCATTTAATGGATCGATGTTTGATGTATCGGTAGTTGAAATTCATAATTATTTAGATCAAAAGCATTTTCGTTTTCGTCATATGTTCTTGAATTCTTGTTCTTGACCAATTGAATTAATAGTAGACGTAAAATTTTTATTATCTTTTCTATAATAATAATTCATATAATGCTTTCTACACATAATATCTCCGACTTGAACTTGAGTTCCATAAAAACAAGTTAATTCATTTGCTAACTCAACTGTTTTTATTTCTGATAGCCTTTTTTTTCCAATTATGTCGCCTCTTCTTCTTCACCCTTCAAGGATAGGGCAAAATAGAATAACAAGTGGCATTTTTAATAAAAATTATTTTAAGTAAAAGATTTTTTTTTCAATAAAATTTTTTTTAAAATATGTTACCCACACTTTAAGCACTCACTTACTTGAAGATCAACTCGTGTTTAAATCATATATATAGAATACGTGACTATATTATTAATATTATTAATATGTTATTAATTAACACGCCTCGCAATACTTCTAGAATCAGAATGGAATTCTATTCTAGAAGATTCATCATTCCTAACGAGAAACAGATGTCAATGCTATATATAAGAAACGAACACAATCCTTTTGAGTAGACATTATATTATTATATTACATTATATTATATTTATATTATTGCAAAAAACTATTAAACAACTATCCTTGTAATTCTTCCAGTTACAACTTGGTAGCAGCGATAGAAACAACTATTGATCAATTGAAAAGTTTACGAAACTAGTTAAATAAGAATAATTTTAGAATGTCCATTTTTGTACCGATTGAAGACAAAAAGCCGTTTGATTCATAGAAAGGAGAGGAACTGAAAGGAGTACTCTAGGCTCAGGCACGATGCTTGGGTGCGAGATACTTGGTCTCAGATAACGATGAACTTGAAGAAGTGTCCGAAGAAGCTTTCAAGGGTTAGATTGAAGAAGTTACCAGCTCACAGGGTGCTAAAAAAGTGTACTAATAGACTTAATCATCAGTTTAAGTACTTTGACGGCTAGTAATGTTAACAGAGTAATTAACATTAAAACCGAACTCAGAACGAAGCAAAAAGAGTTTAAAGAAAAAGAAGGAGAACTCAGAACCATGGCTGAGGAACTTAATGAACTGAAGAAGCTTAAAATTAGCGTCAGTCAAACAGATGGTACAAACAATAATAGCCAAACAGGGAATCATGAGAGTAAGCTTTCACCACCATCAGGTGGAAGTATCTCCGAGAACAGTACGGAAAGCAACACTGAGACACAAATTAATTATACACCCGCTTTCTTGGGCGATCTTAAGTACCCAAGTGTAAAAAAGAGAGAAATAGAGTTAAAAAATGTCCCTAAATTCTATTTAAATATAAATGATAATGTCGATGCTTGGATTTTTGTGATAGAAAGCCAATCGGCAAATTTAATATTTAATGAGGCGGACCTGCCTATGGCTGTTATACCATTCCTAAGAGGGAGTGCTCTAAGCACAATTAAAAACATGATCATGAAAAACAAGAACTTAAAATGGGATGACATAAAGGCGCATTTCAAGATTTCAAATAAATTGATTCAAGTAAAATCGACGACACTTACTGAACTGATTAACCTCAAGTTGTATGGTTCAGGTTGCGACGGATTCTTAATCAGATTTCAAAATCTTTGTGATAAATTATAACGTACACACGAATTTGATAAAGTGCGTTTACTAATTAGAGCAGTCCTAAAAAGAAGACAAAGGTCACTAAGAAAATTACAAGAAAATCAATGAGACAAACGCCATACCAGCAAGTGAATCATCAGCCGATGAAGATCTGTGTAATATGGCAGCTGAAGGGAAATTACTTACCAGCCGTGGGTTAATTGACGGGAATGAAAATTGCGTTCGATTGCGGTGCGACCGTCTCCATAATTTCAAACAAAATGATTGACAAATATGTAATGGAGACCATTCCGACGAGCAAGAAAGTAAAAATAGCAGAGATTCTGTTCTAAAGATTGATAAAATGACCAAGAAAATAGAGGTAAACATAAGCTGACACATATGTTTTTTAGAATTCTGAATAGTAGTAATAGTAGTAGTAATAATACTGCGACCCTATTGGGTTAAGCTTCTTCGAAGCTATGGCAGTAAATTAGACTGTTTCTTGAGCCATTTGTCCAGGTTAATTTTGAAATTAATGATTGATTCGGAATTGACGATGTATTGAGGGAGACTATTCCAAACATTGACTACTCGATTTGTTAAAAAATGATATCGTTGCATGCAACTTTTCACATCTTCTCTAACTATACATTTGTTATGTCTTCTTAAGCTATACGATTGGTTTCGAGAAAAATTAAAACCATTTTCAAAATTGATAATTTCATATTTTTAATAACTTTAAAAAGTTGGATTTAGTCTCCTCTCATCCTTCTAACTTTGAGATCAGTTAAATTTAGCATTTCAAATCTTTTAGAGTAGTCAAATTTTCGAAGTGAAGGGATTATTTTTGTCATTCTTCTTTGTACTTTCTCGATTTCAGAAATATCTTTTTCAAGAAATGGATACCATGAACTAATGGCAAACTCTAAATGAGGTCTAACCAGTGCTGTGTAGAGCATTCTCAATGTATCAATCTTTAAGTTCCTGAAACTTTTTCTAATCATAGCTAAAATACGATTTCCTTGACTTGTGCAATATTTTACTTGATTAGTCCATTTCAAGTCACTTTGAATATATACACCTAAATCTTTTTCGAGAATTGTTTTAGATAAATTCTTTGTACCGTATCTGCTAAAAATGGTATAGTTAAACAGAGGATTTTTTGAGCCAACATGCATTACATTACATTTTTCAATATTCAAATCCAAAGCCCAAGTAAGTGACCAGCTTGAAATTGAGTCTATATCTTTTTGAAGTACGAGACTGTCCTGAGAGCTTTTAATTACAGAAAAAACTTTAGCATCATCGGCATATTTTTCACATTTATTAACTAAACGAGTCGAAAGATCGTTTATAAATATCAAAAATAATAGAGGTCCTAATACTGAACCTTTAGGTACTACGCTGGTTACATATAACCAACTTGACATGGATGAACCCAAAATTACCCTTTGTTTCCTCTCGCTGAGAAAATCACAAATCCAAAAATAAATCATATCGATAAAACCATATCTTTTAAGCTTGGGTGATAGATAATCAAGAAAATCTATTTGAGATTTAGTTATAAACAAATTTTTTTCAAAAAAGCTGTTTTTTACATAATTCAAGATCATAATTTTGTGGACATTAGCAAAAAATTGCAATAAAATGTGTTCTCGGACAAAGCTTAGTAAAAACTCTTTAAAAAGAGCTATGATTTATTATTTTAAGTCTTCATCTTCATATCTGAAATCTTAGCCCAAATTTCAAGGGAGATCCGGCACTGTCCTCTAATATGGTTGTACTGAACGAAAAATCAAACTCGTTCGCCATGTTAAAAGATATGTGTACGAAGATTGGTGCTGCTTCATATTATTTTTATAAAAAAATAAGAAAGACATGACAACAGTCTTTCTCTTACAGCTAGAAATAAATTTAATTTAATTGTATGAAGCGCTAATTATTCTTTTGATATATTTTCCTTAGAATCAGCCTTTTATTCGTTTCAAAATTTAAATATTGAAATAAAAGAAACTAACAACGATTAATTATCATTAAAACATTGTTTTATTTGATGCCATTTATTAGTACCATTTTTTATTAAAAAATAAAAACTGCTGAGTCTAAAAAAAAATTTAAATAGAAATTAAACTTTTAAATTTTTTTTGCGTTACTATTGTTTACCATTCAATTTTTTCATTGCAAGAATTCAAAAATTACGTAAAGGAACAGAAAATGGATTTTAACAAGTATTTATTTGAAAATGACTCAACTGTTGTGCACATATAAAAAAACTACAGATTATAAACTCAATGCATTTGAAGCCTTCATTTTTAAGCTTCTTAAAGTTTATTTATTTTTACAACAGCTTCATCTAATTTTTTTCTTCCCCCTTAAAATATATTTAGATAAATTTATTATGTGAAATGGTTCAAATCAGAAAAACCTTTTGATCTCTCGGTTAAATCGAGGCATTTAGCCCACAAATAAGCAGTGGCCTTAAAACGAAGACTTAAAACATTGGTACGGCTAAGTCCCGAAATCCTAACTGGATATAGAAAATTGTATTTTTCTTTGAGTTTTACTTTCATTGAAAAGTTTCCCATATTTAACCAATGCATTTTTAAATCCTGACTGAAGAGAATATTTTTCATTTTATTTCTAATCCTTTTTGATTTAAACAAAGTTTTTGACAAAGATAGCCGGTCCATAGTGTTAAATGATCCAATAGTCTAGCAAAAAGTATCATGTTATAAACATGAGTTAAAAAATGTGAGAAGGATTTTTTAATGGTTAGATAATTAGCATTAAATTTTTTATTTAAAGACGTTTTTAATATTTAATAATGTTTTGAACTAGTAAGTATTGTCTTGATCATATCAAAATTTATTTTTTTAAATTAATTTTGAAAATTGATTTTTTATTCTGCATCTTAATTAATATGTCAAAATAAACTGAAATCCATCCTTTGAATGTTATTTTTACAAAACGACATATTCTTTCTTATATTTCACATTAAATTTGATGAAATTCTATCTAATTTAAGCTTTAAACCCTTATTCATTTTTAAAATACGAATATAAATTTTTAAATAGATGAGCACAAAATTTTTTATCAATTAAATATGTCTTGGTCATTTTTCAAAAAAAAAATTTTTATTTTACTATAT
>JAESIW010000062.1:276326-356042 GCA_016802295.1 Brachionus rotundiformis
TTCCCAGTGCTCTTTTAAATAATAAATTTTGTCTTATGTCTAGTTCATTTAGTTTATTTTCACTAATAAAGACCAAATCTAAATGATATCGAAATATTGACTGGGAAAACTGCTTATAAAGAAAACTGACTAAATTGCAACCAAGTCCGTATAAAAAGTAAAAACTCTTCTCAACTTTTTTCCAATTTTCTTCAATAAAATTACAGATAAAATTACTATCACTTAATTAACCATATTTCAAATTTCATTTTTTAATTTCTTTTTTCATTTTAATCAGTTCGGTGTCAATTGACATTTGTTTTTGTACTAAATTTCACAAAATTCTGAATTTCGCAGACTTTTTGCAAAGTTTTGCAGAATCATAATATTGGTGGTACAAAAGATGTACCAAGTGCTACAATTCACAGAACATGTTTTGCTCCTTTGGAATTTTTGATTGATATTTTGTTTTTGTTTTTTGTTCCAAACTTCACAATGCCAATTTTAATATTAATTTTTTTGACTTGTTTATAAATTTTTATAGAGATCAATACAAAGTTTAACTGCAGCCACCAATGTGGTACAGTATCGAGTGTGTATAATAAGCTTGGTATCTGGTAAACGACTTTATTCACTATATTTTTAAAAAATTAAAAATTATTATTATATCAAAAATTTAATTGTCATGTTGTTATTGAAAAAGACGAGTTAAGAATGACTTATATTTTTTCTGCCACTAAAATTAAATAAAAATGATACTAAAATTCACACTTAAGATACCAAAAATAAATTTAAAATGATACTTATTTTGTTTATGTGATACTAAATAATTAATCAAATAAATATTAATTAACAACTATATAAATGTGTTAATATACTCAAACATGTTGATTGAACTAATTAAGCAGTTGAGAAAGAGTACATGTACTTGTCCCTTTTGGAAAAAAACAATATGTGCAAACATATAGTAGCTATTACTTGTCGCGATAGAGATATGCCATGGCACGAGAGTGCAAAAGATGTGCCACTGGGAGAAAACAGAAAGAAAGGAAGGCCCGCGAAGAATAAAGATGCTCTTATCCACCAGCCGATCGAAACTCAAAGTCATTTAGAAAATGAAGTGGCCGAAGACGAACTTTGGTTCATTATTGAATTCGAAGATGAACAAGAACCTGCAACTGAGAATGGTCAAAATTTACAAGAGCAAGTTGTAGTGCCAACGACCTCAAACGAACAACAAATGAGCAGCTAAATATCGTTCATGGTTGTGTTGAATTTAGTAGAAAATTGCTTAGCTAAACGTCCGAGAGGTAGACCTCGTAAAAACCCAATCAGTGATCAAAGTAAACCTGCGAGCAAAAGATCTAAAAACAATTAATTTTATTCAAAAATTAATATCATTTTCTTATAATTTGTATCAATTAATTTTTTTAAAAGCATAAAAATAAAGAAATAAAAAGAATCCTGGAATCTAATCATCAAGCTAGAGTCAACTATGAGGCAACGTCACAATTTAAGTTCATTCCTTGCAAAACAACAATAAATAAATCGTTTATATTTTGTCATTTAAATAAATATTTTCGTCACTAAAATTAGTTTTTTTGTCTACAAATAAGGTTTTATTTTGTCAGTGAAAAATTATAAAAAAGTCATTTCAATATATAAATTTGTCAGTCGTTTAGTTTTTTTGTCAAAATAATTAGTTTTATATAGTCAGCTAAAACAAATTAAATTAGTCACCACTTTTAGTTATTTTTGTCATCTTAAAAAATTTTAATCTGTCACCCCGAAAAAATATAAGCCAAATAGAAATAAAATTAGTATCATTTTTTTTTAGTAGCAGAAAAATAAATTTAGCATCACGTAAAATACATGCCGTTAAGAATCAGTTTTAAGAAATAAATTAATTTACTAAAATTTAAGTTAACTCATTTATAATTATTTTTCAAGAGAATCCAAATATTCTTGTTTAATTTTCATTATGTCAAAATATGCTTCTTCTTTTTTCAAATGCTTGGGACTTTGCTTGTGTACCAACAGCATATTTTGGTTGTTTAACTCACAGCAGCAGATTTCACACCAAACCATCTCTGGCCTAAGCGACTTTTCTCTACTCTTCATTATTCTATTGTAGTGTTGAACGCCTTTGTAGTGAATCTCAGCATTCTTGCTATTGGGAAATTTGGTCAAACACAATTCGCTAAAATTGGCAAAAAAATCAATTGTCCTTTTCAAACGTCGGCTAACTCACCAAAATGGAGGATAATTTTTTGCCTCATCCGAACCCTCTGCTGACATCCTTGGGAAACAGACTATAAACACCAGTAAAAACCTTATATTGTTTATATTTGATAAAAAGAAATCTACTTCTTTCTATTTTTTCTTAATTTAATCAAAAATTAATAGAATAAAATTTATATTTAAAAGTTTATTTGAAAAAAAATCAAGCTACACAAAAATTTACACCAAAACAAAAACAAAAAATTTTTATTTTTCATATTTAAAACTTGTTCTAAAAAATTTTAATAAGATAAATAGAAAAAAAAAATTTTAAAATATATATTAACTTGAGCGGGATGAAGCTAGCGAAAATACTTGGCAACAGAGACGAGAACCAGCTTTTCTACAAAAAATTCGCTGTCCAAGACAGCCACATGGGCCGCTCGTCCAATCAAATTACTAGTACCATTTGGCAGGCTGTAGAAGGCGCTGTAGCGTCTAAAGTTGATGGCCGGATTGTCCCTGATCGGCTTGAGTATGTTGGTGACCATCTCGCGGTAAATGTTGCCGTAAACAGAGTCCTTGAAGGCCGACTTGCACATGTCGACGCGTGCCGAGTGGAACGGCACGTATCTGTCCTGGGGCGAGGCCACTAGCAGCACGTTCCTAAAGTGTTCCAGAGTTTTTTTCCGGCTAAGCTTGTACAAAAAAGTCTTGTACAAGTCCGGGCTGTCCTTGAGACTCAATTGTAGCAAGCTGCCAGACTTTTTCCATTTTTGCATTATCCAAAGACCCATGTTGATGAGACCGCTTGAGTTGTACAGGGTGCCCAAGTGCGGTCCGGACAAGCTCAAATAAGTGTACAGTCTGTCCACATAGGGCTTGAATTTTTCATGGCAAACAGTTGACCTAATGATCAAATTTCCCAACGAGTGGCCCACAAAGCTGATCCGGTGCGGCTCAATGCCATAATTGTCCATGTGGCACTCGATTTCTTTGATCAGCTGTTCGGTCATTACTTCAATGTCGTCAAATGTGCTCTCTTGGTTTTGCTCGGACATGAGAAAGTCCATTTTGGCGCCGGGCAGCGCAAGCTCCAGATAAGTGCGCACCAGCCTCAAGTCGCCACTATTGCCATCCAGACCATGCACACAAATTACCAAATGCAGCTTTTCGTCCTCCTCCTCATCTTCCTCATTGCTCTCCATGCTCTCATCATTGCGCAGCATTTTGTTCAGCAGCTTTGACCTAGAGGTCAGCGTGGACATGAATGAGGAACGAGTGGAATTTTTTCTGCTCAACGAGCGTGGCACGCTCAGACTAGGCGTCAATTCTGAATAGAAATAGGGCGCTGTGCAGAAAAAAGATGAATATTCTGAATATATGTTTGCCATTGGATACTTTTTGGTCAAAATTTTTTTAAACTCTTCTCTATGATGGACAAACTTGACCAAATGTTCGCTCATATAATCGGACAGAGAGTTTCTTTCAGGCATGTCTTTATGTTTTAGGGACAATTGTCTATTTAGCTTTTTGTATCTGACTGGTGGTACTGGCGAACACTCGTCCAAGGACTCTTTGTTAACGGTGAGTCGTATTGGGTCCGAGTTGTTCGATTGTACCGAGTTGTTGCGCGATTTTTGCTCATCTAAACTAAACGAATGGTTCATGATTGATTTTCTCACATGGCTCTTGGGTCTTTCCAAAGTGGAAATTTTACCACGAAAAGACTCGTACAAGGCTTTGCTTTTGTAGCTGCCGTCTGAAGGACCGTTCTGGACAATGGCTTGTGGTGTGAAGACGCTCGATTTGTCCGAAGAAGCGAACGAGTCGTCCATTTCGCTGCCAATGGACAAGTCAATTGAGTTTATGGCAAGGGTTATGTCTTGTTTGTCTGTGCCGAATAGGAGATCGGATGCCGAGGCGATATTGGCGCTGGCTGTGTTCGCCTCGACTGGCTTATTGCTTTGGACAAGGGAGCTGGCAGTTGACAAAGATGTCATAGGTGAGCTTATATGTTTGGTGGCAAGTTCAGCTTTTATTTTGGACAATTTTTCTTGATGATTGGACATGGGCGCCAAGTCAGCCTCAGAGTTGGACACAGAGTCCGAATATTCGCTTTTTTTGCGGAATGAGACCAGCTGAATGGATTTGTTTGAGTCGTAGGCGTCCAGGCTGTCGCCAGTTTTGAACACTTTTTTTCTGAGCTTTCGCTGCAGTTTGGAATCTGGATTGGAGTTGGACGAGCAGAATTCGTTTGAAGATTGGGATGTTTTGCGCTGGAATTGTCTACGATTTCTTAAATTTGAGTCAGATCTAAAGGATGCAAGCGAAGCTTTGGACGACTCGGCAAACTCCGAGTCATTTATGTACACTTCTTCGAAAATGACCGGTAATTGCTCTGGCAAGCCGTCGAGCTCATCGCAGGACACTATCAAGTCCGGCAATTGCTGATAGTACAACGACTGTCTGGTCATTTCGTTCACTTGGCTGAACAGATCTGTAATTTGGGCATATTCGTGCAGATAATCGGTCAAGAGCTTTTTGGGCATGTCCCTGCTGATAAAACTCTCGCTGAATCGTTTGAGCTTAATTTATTAATTTAATAAAGCTTTTTTTTATAATTATTAATATATTTTAGAATTATTTTTCAGATTTGGTAATTTTTAGAGATAAAGAATGGTCATACCAATGATAAAAGAAGGAAAAAGCATTCCATAAAGATGGTAGGCCATACCGAAGGAACTGCACGACATTGGACATTAATAGAACTAAGTTCTTTAGTCAAGAGATGTTCAGGTTGATTTATGTCTGACCTATGGTAAAAAATGGGCCTATGATTTTAAATTTTTAACTAAATGAACCTCCATTTAAAGCTTGTAATAAGATATTTATTATTTTAAATGAAAAATTTTAATAAAATTTTTAATTTTTATCTTATTTATTAGTATTATTATTATTTGTTTCAGAAAACAAAAAAAATTTTTTTTATTAAATTTGTCTTATTTAAACGAAGGATAAACAATAACATTTATTTAATTTTCATAAAATTTTGTAAAATATTTTCTAATTTTGATATTACAGTAATGCCTTGCCCCCTAATGCATTGCACTTTAAACCAGAATTCTGAATTTTAATGCTGCATTTAACCCACTTTTTTTCCAGATACGCTGGGACTAAAAATGCTGCAGTTAATGTCAAAATTTTGGTATAAATGCCGCATTAAATAAGTAAAAAATATGTAAAAAATAATAAAAAATAATAAGAATTAAAATTAATAATAAAAAATTTTTATTATTTTTTACATATTTAATACTGCATTTATACCAAAATTTTGACATTAACTTTAGCATTTTTAGTCGCAGCGTATCTGGAAAAAAAAAGTGGGTTAAATGCATGCATTAAAATCCAGAATTCTGAAGATAAATGCCGCATTAGGGGGCAAGGCATTACGGTAATTTCAAAAAACTAACTTTTTTTTAATAATTTAAATCTTTATATACTTTTGTTATTAATAAAAGTGCTCAATCATCCCTTTATGGGTTTTGGTTTTGACCTTAGGTCTCTTTGATTTAGTTGAAATTTTAACTCAATAAGCAAATATTAGGAAGTATCTTTTATTTGTGAAGTTCGTTACAATTCAGACAAACTTGAATAACTTTTTTACCTTATTGAATTATTCTTTAAAATGCTTGATCTCTTAGCAACTTTGCTTGATTCGGAAATATATTTCTGCACAAATTCTGCATAGTGATTGCACACTTTTTGAAAATACTTTTTAGTGGCGTGCAGAATGCGGAAAATTGCAGAATTGTTTGCATTAAGCTTTTTACAGAACTAAATTATTCCTTAAGGTAACAAAGCTATTCAAGTTTGTCTGAATCGAAGCGATAGAATTGAAAGGAACTTCACAAACCCCACATTACATCAATTGATTAACTTATACTAATTAAAATTAGTTGCCTTGTTAGGTATTCAAATGCTCAAGGTTATTCTTGATCTCAAAAATTAAAATCAATCTTGACCTTAAAAAAAGCCACATTCTAAGACATAGGTCATTCTGTTCCACTAGTTATCAGAATTTAAGATTAAGTTTATTGTTAAGAAAACTTAGTTTGTTTTCATCTGGAACTCTGTAGTTTTAAAGAGATTGCAATGAATATTCTACTAGAAAGAAAGCGACATAGCCCTAATGAACGGTATGGCTATGTCTCTAGCAAGAACGGTCACCACCAAAAATTCTAAGTATCTAAGGGCTCGCGACCATCTACAACCTAACCGCCGTGGATAAGTAACCCAGACCTAAAGACCTTGTCGAGAATCCCACAAATCCTGACAAATTAAGTACCATTTACCCAAAAATCTGTTCAGGAAATGGAGAGATGGTGTCAGAGTTTGGCCCAACTAAAGGCTACAGGTTAAAAATTAAGGAATAGGGTCAAGACAGGGATAAAGTAATTGCTTTTCTGCTTGCTCAATGAGTGCATAGCCCGATTTTGAATTTTTTCCATTTTTTTAATGGGAATTTTGTTCCTTTTTTCTATTTTTGCATCAATTAATACAATTTTGTTCTTTTTTTTTAAATATTGTTTATCAATAAAGAAAAATAATCCTAACTTAAATATTTTTGATTTTAAATTGCATAAAAATAGCATAAGTGATAGCTTTTAATGTCGATTTAAATGACTATAATTTAATCAAGTACTTCCATTTACCCCAGACTCCTTTTATAATTACTCAGTTGTAATTTGATTATTAAATTAATATATTAAATGCTCCTAGAATAACAATCCAAATTAATCTAATTACTTATAATTAGCCATTGAATAGAATATGAAGGCTTTAGATAAAATTTGAAAAATTTTAGTAACCGATCTTCTAATTAATTTGAAAATTATTTACAATAAAGGCATAAAATTTGCTATTAAATAATTTAAAATAAATGAAATAATTAACTAGATAAGTAATAAAGCTTGTCTTTTATAACCATTTGAAATTTTAATTCTACACCGAGCATATGGCTCTGTTTATTTGGATGTTGTAAATGGTACAAGATGGTTTAATACCATAGATAATGGAAATACATACTCTTTTATTGTGGTACTCGGTTGCAAGGTACGGTGAAGTGGTTTGATTGAGCGAAAAATTGTCCAAATATAAGCACCATAGCATAATGTTTTCGGCCGAGCATTGGGCAACATGTCTATTCGCAAGATCGTCAATGGTTTCTGGATCGGTACAATTCTGAATTATTTGGCACAGCTTTCGCTGCTTTTCCTTGCAGTCGACAAACTCAATGTTTATCTTGCTCTTTTCATAGTCGCTCATGTAGGCCATCATTTTGAACATGTGGTCCTGAAGGCTCTCGTAAGCAGCCAAGAGCACAGTGCATATCAAATTGTGCAAGTGCATAGCCCGATTTAGAAGAGAAGCAGACACCTCCGTGGGACTCTTAAACTAGAACTCGTTTATCTCTTCATATTAAATTAGTTTATTTTAGATTTAAATTGGAGCTCAATTTACTTGAGACAGGTCTTTGCCAAACAAAATAGAGGACAGCGTAAGATTTCGCTGCAAATTGGTGCCCAGCATTACTGGTGGTAGAAGGGTCAAAAGACTGCAGTGCATTGTTACCAGCACACATGATAGATGAAAGTAGTCAAATATGCACGGAAGTTGTAAGTGAATACCACGTCTTGGATCGAATTTTATTTTGAATGTGCGACAGCAGAGCAGTTGCATGGCACTTGAATTTGTTTCCAAATTTGAAAAGCTGTTCGATGGACTTATCTTTTGATGAGCTGAACTGTACAAAGTGTTTAAGGACGGTGGTTTGTAGTCGCTTTCCGTAAACCATAGCTCTATGTTCAGCTCCAGGCCAAGTTTTTCAAAACTTTCAATTAACTTTAATAAAAAATTTAATTAATTACAATTCTATTTAATTAATAATTAATCTCACATTAAACGCATTTAAGAGAGTGCTAATTTTAAACAAAAAATGGTCATCTAGGTTTATTTCCTCGTTCCGGTAAAGTATTAGGAATGTTTTACTCACTGCACAGTCGTCAAGCACTGTACTTGGAAACATGACATCTAAAAGAAAATTTTTTTTTAATTATTAATAAAAATCATTAAATTGTTTTTTTAAATTTTGAATAATAATAATTAAAAAATACATCTAGTTTTTTTTATTATGGCAATTATAAATTTTACATAATTTAAAAAGCTTAATTTAAATATTTAGGGAAACATGGTGCACTCACCAACAAAAGAATGGAAAAGTCTTTACTTAATTCTAGACCAGACATTCACTCAAAAATGCTGGGCACCATTCACAGCACTTTTTAACTTAATGTGCATAATAAAGATAAAGAAGCTGATAAAATTTAGTTTGCTTGGTCATTAGTGACAAAATAAAGGTACTTCCAAATTGGTAAAAGTGACAAATTTAATTTTGATGCTTTCATTTTATCTACCTACAATCAGTCAAAAATTTAAAAATCTTATTAAACCAGTTTTTCTAAATTAAAAATATGAATTTTTTTTAAAATTATGCCTAAAATTTCTAAATTATTTTTCTTATCAAAATTAAAATAAAAAATTAATGACATTTGACATTTACCGCTTAAATTTTGGTTTGTCTGCTCATTTTCGAGCTGTAGGAGAACTTTGACCGGAATTTGTCTATTTGATAATTTGACACCAATCCTAATTTGGTAGTAGCCTCTCTGGAACAGGTCTATATTGATAAAACGGCGCAGCTCTATGGACATCTCGAGCTGGGCTTGGATGTCTGCGCAAAGATTGCCATTATTGGAATTCAACTGTTGTATGTTGTTCAAGCTTGGGTTCTGGACCATGGTCGAGACCAGCGACTTTGCCGGCGATGCTGGTCCTTCGTAGGTGTACGAAGATGCCGAGCCAATGCTGAATATTTGATTATCCATTTAACTCATTGGAAAAAGATTAATTATCTTAGGTAAAATTCAAATTAACAAAAATCTAGTTGTGTACAGAAAGCTAAAAAGCAACAATATAAAAAAATATGTCTAAAAATAAGAACAAGAGAATATTTGCAATAAAACTTAATTATAATATTTGCTTTATCGCAAATTATGTTCGAAATTAGTCTAGATACGACCACGAATAAGAAATTATCTAAAATTCTTAAGCTTGGTGTTATTCAATTAAATTTTAATTAATTTTATCATGAATAACAAGGCATCCATTTTTTTTCAAAACCAACTAAATAAATATTTTTCCTATTACACAATTTGCTTATTTTGCCATTGTCAAAGCTTAATCACGGAAGCAACCGCCTAAAAAATTATTTTTATTCATTTACCTGCCAAATTGATCGCGTTTAATTATCTTTTTGTTTGATTTAGGTAGCTGATGGCAGCAAGATTATCGCGGTTGGCTAGTTAACCAATTTTTCTGAATTTAAAATTATTTTATCTGTGAAATAGAGGACCCCGGGATATTTTATAATTAAATTGGTTGCTGTTTGTTTAATCAAAATTTTTTGGAATTAAAAATTAATATTTAATTATTAAAATATGGAAAAAATAAAAAAATTATTTATTTATAAGTTTGTTTATTGATCTGCATTTTATAAAATTTAAAATTATTGACCGTAAATATCTTTAAAAGGTCTAAATTTTCTACTTGATTAATTAAAGAACTGTGATCGGTAATTTGGGTCATAGTTTAGATAAAAATATATATTTGGACATGTATCCCCTTTAATACATTAATTTGAAAATAAATGATTTTTGAGAAGCTTTAGGGATAAAATGCTAAAATAATATCTGAATTCCAAAATAACAAATGAATTATAAAAAAACAAATAGATTAGACAAAATTGGTATTGGTATTTATATTTAAAAAAATAAATAAATTTTGAAAAATATCTAAAATTATATTTTATTTTTTTAAAAGTTTGATAAAAGATAAATCGATATTTGTCTAATAATTTAAAAAATTTTCAAAAAAATTTATTGTCTCATATTAAAATGATATTTTTAAAAGAAAAATTATTGAAAACGGTGGGAGGGATACATTTTGCACGCCAGACTTACACAAAGTCTGGGGTCTCTTTTTATGAGAGAAAAAGACTGAAGAAAATTTCTTTTCGTATATTTGGCAAAACATCTTATAATAAAATGAAACAAAAACATAAAATGTATATACTGTCATAATCATATGAGCACCGTTTTTATACGACGACTTCGGTCTACCTTAGTCATAAATGGATACAAATCTAAATTCATTCATTAGAACATTATCTGCAAGTTTTTGGATTATAATTATCTGTATTTTTCAAATAATTAGTTTATGTCTAATTTGATTAGATTTGTAAAAAAAAAAATTAATATAAATTTTGTCAGAACCAAATAAAAAACAAATTTAGTTATGCAACAAAATAATTAGTTCATGTTCAAAACAATTTTTTTTTGCTAAATTTCATTTCAAACTGAAATATTTTAAATCTAATTTGTTTGTACATTTAACTCGTTGGTTAAAAATACCTTCAACTGAAAATGGATTAGAGAGTAAAAATGGGAAAATCAAATTGATTCATAATCTTAGATCTAGATTATCAGTAAATGTTTATCTGTCAAATGCTGTAAATATGTAAATATGGCACTGGAAAATTGATACCTTGAGTGACAAAAAATTTGTTGATAGTATTGATTATAGTGAAAAAGGTTGGAAATTGGCTTCAAGTTATCTTTATAGTGGAAAGGCAGTAATAAAGCGTTTTGGTCATAGTAATAGTTTCGTATTAACTGATTTTAAATACATGAGATTTGACAAATTAAAATCAAAAAAATATCTAGCAAAAAGAAATAAAAATTGACTAATTACTTAGAATAAATTTATTTAGACAATAAAAAATTAATTGAGTCATAAACTAATTATTTTTTAACAAAATTTTTGTCAGAAAGTAATTATTTCTGAAATACTGGTAATATTTTCTCCAAGTTTTTTAATTCTAGCTAGTTTTTTTGCCAATTTTACCAAATTCATTTGTCCAAAAGTGAGGTCCCTCATCTTCAATTTCCTCATTTAAATTTATCAATTATTTAAACACTATCTGATTTTTTTTCTCGGTGAATAATTGTACGGTACCATTCTTTATCAATAAAACTTTATTTGACTTGTAGTATGGATCTGAATCAAGTTTTTACTTTAAATGTATTAATATATCTCAATAATCAAAAGTAAAATAATTATTATTCTTGTTTTTTGATAGACACAATTTCTAATTTATAACCATTTACCTTGAACATAAATGCATGATGCAAAACTTGAGATTCGGGTTTTTTTTCCCATGCTCCAGCCCCTAGGTGTCATGGATAATCTGAGACAAAATTGTCCTCGGTAGTTTAGAAAATTCGATATATCTGTTTCTATAGAATTTAATCTTGATTAAAATGAGCCATAGCTTATTTGATTCGGATGATTTTTACAGAAGTTATGATTAAAAAACATCAAAATTTTAAGATTTCTTGAATAAGTGAAAATTGAGTAAAATTTTGGTTTTATTCTAATATCTTTTGATCATAATTAGATATTTTCGCTGAAATTTAACACACATGTTACGTAGAATAAAAGCTATAAAATGGGCTTTTTTGTAATCAAATTTGATTTTAAGCACTTTTGTAGGAGATTTTTTTACCCCATCCTTAGCGACAACTTCTGCTTGTCCTCATGTGAGTTTCATTTCTTTCAGATCTCTTTCAATTGTTCTTCTTCAGGTCATCTCTGGTCTTCCAGCATTTCTCTTAAGAACAAGACCAAGCCTCTTAAGTCGTCTTCTGCTTATAATGTTGCAGATTGGCTGGGTCCTTGATGTGTTGTTCAGTTCCTCATTTGTAATAACTTTCGGATAAGAGATTCCTAAAATTTTTCGCAGGCAATTGTTATTGAATTCTTTTGAAGCTCAATGTCAGTCATTCTCCAACATTCAGATCTGTATAGCAATACAGATTTGACAAGACTACAGCAGAGATGTGATTTAGTCTTCAATCAAAGGGATGGATACTTCATACATATGCCTTGATTTGAAGAAAGCAGTTCTAGCCTTCGTTAAACTGTTTCAAATGTCTTCTTGGGAGCCACCACAGTCAACTTGGTTTAAGAATATTCCAAGTTGACTGACTTTTTACCTAGGTTTTTATCAAATATTTATTATTAAATAATTTAATTGATTAAATTTTAAAATTAACTAGTTAAAAAAAACATAGATGAAAATATTGAACATTTGAACGTTTATGAAACAAATTTAAATTAATTTAATTAAAAAGATAATAATTAAAAGTTTATTATTTTTATACAAATGTTTGGTTAATTTTAAAAATTTTTATATCTAAAGATCTTATATTTAAATAAAATCCTAGCACATGTGTTTTATAAATTATTATTATTTTTTTTAAAATAACTTAAGATGCCCAAAAATGTGTTTAATCCTGATTTTTCGTTCGACATGAACGATGAGAAAGCCAGACCGGAATTGGAAGCTCAAATAGCCCAGAAGAAAAAGCTCAGGCGCGATAACTACCTGAAAAACAAAAGATCGGATGACGAGGATGAATCTGAGTTGTCCGATGCTGAAAAGCAAGAAATAATTTCCAAAGAGGACACGGTGCGTGTCAAGGCCCAATCGGCCAAGCAGGTAGCCAAGCATAAGTCGGAATATTTTGAAGAACTGGACAGAGAAGAGCTGAAAACCGAGCTAAACTCTTTTGAAGAAATGAATATCTCTAAACCTTTGATAAAAGCTCTTAACCAAATGGGCATGACCAAACCGACTGCCATTCAGACAGCTGCCATTCCGACCGCTCTGATGGGAAAGGACATTTGCGCTTGTGCTGTCACTGGCTCTGGCAAAACTCTCGGTTTCATGTTACCCACTATAGAACGTTTATTATACAAACCAAAGTTTCCGCAAGTAACCAGAGTTCTGGTTTTGACACCGACTAGAGAGTTGGCTGCGCAAATATGCAAAGTAACACGTGACCTAACCCAATTTACTAACATAAACACAGTTTTGTGTGCAGGTGGCTTTGACATAAAGAGCCAAGAAGCATCGCTTAGACTTGGTCCAGACATTTGCATTGCCACTCCAGGCCGTCTAATCGATCACTTGCACAATACGCCAAGCTTTAATCTAGAAACAGTGGAAATTTTGATTCTGGACGAAGCTGACCGAATGCTGGACGAATGTTTTTCTGAACAGCTAAAAGAAGTGATGCGCCTGTGCTCCAAAACTCATCAGACAATGCTTTTTTCTGCCACAATGACTGACACAGTGGAAGAACTGGTTCGTTTGTCACTCAAACGACCTGTTAGAATATTCTTAAACCAAAATGTGGATGTAACACCATTGCTGAAACAGGAATTTGTCAGATTAAGAGATTCTTCAGAGCGTAGCAGAGAGACAATACTTGCTGCTCTGGTACAAAGGAAGTTCAATGATAAGTGTATTGTTTTTGTGCGCACCAAGTCCGATTGCCATCGGATTAGTTTACTACTTAACTTATTAGGCATAAACGCTGGTGAGCTGCATGGTAGCCTCAGCCAAACGCAGAGATTAGAAAAACTAAATGAGTTTAAAGAGGATAGGATAAATGTATTGGTGGCCACTGATTTGGCTTCCAGAGGCTTAGACATTGCCAATGTGAAGACAGTCATCAATTTTTCAATGCCTATGACATTCAAACACTACATCCACAGGGTTGGCAGGACGGCCAGAGCCAAGAACTCAGGCAGATCAATCAGTTTGGTAGCCGAGTCGGATCGGTGGCTGGTTAAAGAGATTGTCAAGTCGAGCAAGGAACCTGTAAAGTGCAGGGTTATTCCAAGCGATGTGGTTCAGTTTTACAGAGAGAAAATAGATGAGGCACGAGTTCAGCTAGAAGAAAAGTTGAATGAGGAAAAGGGCGAAAAAATGATGGAACAAATGGAAAAAGATCTGCAAAGGGCCAAGAATAAGATTGATGGCGAAAATGGCAAAGCAAATGGTGCCAAGAGAACTTGGCTTAAGGGAGTTGACTATAAGAATGGAGGTCTTATTTCTGAGAATAAAAAACTTAAAAAACAAAAGACAAAGGAGAAAAAGAGACAAGACAGTGGAGACATGGACTCGGAAAGTGATTTTGATGTGGATAATGACGAGACTGATTATATCGATGATAAATCTGAGCAAAAAAGAGGTCCAAAAAAGAGGAAGACCAATGTTAATGATAATATTTTGTCAAAAAATTTTAGAAAAAAAATCAAAAAATAAAATAAAACCTATTTAGCTAAAATAAATTTTTTTAAATTAATTTACTTTAAAATGTTTCAAAGATAGGATTTTTTTAATAATTAAAATTTATTGAAGGTTTAACTTTTCCTCTGTAAGACTGTATTTCGAGATTTTCAAATTTTGTGCACAGCTTTTATTGGAAATAGTGCTCATTGAAGAGAGGTCAACTTTCCACAGTTAGTTAAACAAAATGCCCCTAATAACTTTTCAACAGCTACAAAATAAGCCCTCATTCGTTTATTTTTCTTAATAACTCTCTTCAAATCATGTGATATTGAAATTTTATTTATACTAAAGTAAGTTTTTGGTAAAATTTAGAAAAAAATATCAATAGAATATTAATATACAAATTTGTTAAAAATCACATGATTTGAAGAGATTTTTTTAATAAAAATAAAGCAATAAAGTAAAAAAACCATAGTTTTTTTCAGAATTTTGTCTAGATTTAAAAAAAAAATTGGCTCATAATTGATCCCTCTGAAGGGATAAGATTTAAACCAGAAAAAACTCATTTTTTTCCTTTTTTTAGCCAACAAAAACCGCCACACTCTTTTTTTTTCTAAATTACATTAGCTTGTAGAGAATTTTATGCTCTTTCAGAATATATAAACTTTTTTAGTACATTTAAGTTTTTAAGTTTTTTAGTAAAAAGGAAATGTGATATCCATACCGAAAGAGTCAAAATTACATTTTATTTCAACATCTGTAAATAATGTCAAAAATTTTAAAGAATGATTTTTTTAAATAATTAGTGGTCTTCTTAATCAAATATATGTCAATTTTATATAAAAAGTGTTTTTTTTTTAATTAAGTTAATCTTTATTTTTATTATGTATAGCTGAAATCTAACATATAAAAGTCTAAATGCACATTAAATAACGTGGTTACACTTGTAGAGCTTGGACAAAAAGCTTTTGCATTTCGTCAATTTTGTCAAATTCTAAAAAAAAATTGGTATGTGACAGCTTAGCCTCGAAGTTTTAAGTTAGGCTTAGTCTTTACAATTGGCATGGAAGTTCCTCAGGGTCTAACAGAGTCGCTTCAGCAGGATTACCTAAGAAGCTTTCAAGTGATTGAGTTTTGGGTTCTTCAGACATTTCAATTTATATATTTGTTACAAATTAATTTGTTAACAATTTTAATAAGTGTCAATGTGGTGATGAATTTTTCACCAATTAATGTTATTTTTATTCAAATTAAAGTTATTTTAATCAATTTAGGATAATTTTTTATTTTCTATTACTTTTTTATTCAATTTGATAAATAACCAATACAGTGATTCTCTATATGTCAATAAATTGAGGTCAAAAAAAATTTCAAAAACGTACCTATCTTTAGAGAATCAAAAAAAAGGACCAAAAAAAGTCAAACTATTACGTCAACTGAGGTTAATCTAGTTGTAGATAACTTGTGTGCATACTTTGACAGTTCAAAAAAGTTAAGTGTTAAGTGTGAGTGTAAGTGCTACATTTACACTTAAGATTTACACTAGAAAACTTGAAAAAATCAAGTGTGACACTTGGTCTAACACTTGGTACACTTGAAAAAATTACAATGTAGAAAATAAAAAAAAATTTTGATAATTATTTTAATGTCTATTAGTCATATTTGATTATTTTTTAAATTGTTATTATTGCTCCAAAATGTCTGCGTTGATTTACTTATTTCGCTCTGGTCACTAATTAAGTCAAAAAATAGCTCCTTTTCCCGGTTAATCTTTTCGATTGTACTTAATCTTGTTTGATCAGCTGGCGTCTCATAAGCATTTGAGTTAATAAAAGCCCTAAATACTTGATTATCTCTATTATCATAAGGCAGTACTTGTGAGCGATTATTTTGTGAAGTACTTGCCGGTAGATCGTTAACAAGTAAAAAGATGACCGCTTCAGTGAAAGAGTTTAGTGCTTTTTCCTTATAATGTAAGCCATAATCTTGATTAAACCATAAGTCTAATTTAGAAGTGTTGAATAAAGCGGCTAATTGATAAATCTTAGACTCAATTTCAAAGTTAAATCGACGTTTTAATGAATAAATAAGCTCATCAACTAATTTTTTAATGTTACCTCTTACTTGATTTGTATTAAATGTAGCATGGATTATCACTATAAGACTTGGTAGAAGATCGCCTATGTGCCAGTCTGTCTTTTGACAAAATAAAGATAACATGTACAAAGGATGTAATATTTTTAAATAACCAATAATTGTGTTCTGACTTATTGGACATGGATTGCTTAAGTTGAAAGCATTTTTTTGAAATGCCAAATAAAATGAAACTAACATTAAGTATGATGACGACCATCTTGTTCCATTTTCACATCTTAATTTAGCTTTTTTAGCAGAAAAATCATAACTTAAAACACTAGATCTTCTTATGTTTGCAGCGAAGTTAGATAGCTTTGAAAGTATTTTTACAAAAGCTCCGACTGATTTAATTGATGAACGAACTGCCAAGTTAATTTTATGTGCAGCACAAGAATATCTAGGAACATTGTTTGTACCTAGCTGAATATTCAGAAAGTTTATAGAATCACTAAAAGTGTTATCCAAATCAGGTTGGTTATTAAGTTGTAAATTATCTTCAATATTATCATCCTCATTATCTGATTCGGATACATAAGGTAAATTCATGAAGTCACTTGCTTCAGGAATCATCTGGTCGATTTCTCTATCTATTTCATTTATGCAATGATAAAGCTCATTTTGAGTTTCATTAAGTAGATCAAAATCTTCGGCGTCGTTTACTTCCTCATTTTCATCGTCAAGTTCATACTCCCCTTGATCTTCATTGTCTTCTGCATTATCAGATTCACTTTCAGCACTCTCTTCCTAATAACTATCTCCGATAACAAAATCTCCATCTTCATCATCATTATCATTAACATCTTGGATAACTTCATTCACATCATCATCATCCTCATTTTGTTCAAGGAAGCCATTTACTCGAATATCTTGTATTTCCAAATTCAAGTCAAACAAATCATTTTCGTTTTGTCTAAAAAGTCTTATAAGATAGGAAGCAGAATCGCACACAACGCCAGTAATTTTTTTTTTATCAAAGCTAAAACCATTTATAATTTGTTCAATAGATTCTTTAATTTTCTCTGCATTAGAACTACCTGCTATTTCTACCATTCTAATCACCCTTAACTCTTTTCTAAAATTTGTATATGTAAGTGAAACACATACAGCCAAATAGTTTTTCATGCCGATATCTGTCCAATTGTCTGTTATTAGACAGACTGAATGAGCATCTTTTAGTTTATCTTCAAATTCATTTTTCAATAAACGAAATACTCGAGGCAAAATTGAATTAATAAACCAATTTGAATGAGGCAAATTTTTTCCCAAGAGAGAACTTAAATATTTGTTTTTTAGCTGCCTAATTGCATTATTTGATGTTAAAAAATATTTAACTAATAAAATATCTTTTTCACATAGCTTTTTAATATTTTTTCCTCGATTTTTCTATTTTCTATATGCCTTTATCCACTCTGCTAGTTCTAAGTGATAAAATTCTAAATGTTGATTTAGATTTCAAGTTGCACCAAGTTTTTCGCGATATATTTTGCCACATTTTAAGCATTTAAAATCAATTGAATTTAGAGGTTTGCGTCTAAAACGAGTTTTGAAACTGAAAAAATTTAAAATTGGTGTATATTCTTTTATTCGATTTCCAATTTTAATTTTCTTTGTATCAAAGTGATTTTCTAAACTGCGTTGGATAATCTTATCATATTTCCTTTGATCTTAAATAAAAAAAAAATGTACCAATTAAATTAAATAAAATTAAAGTTTTTAAAAATAATTTTGAAGATTTCAAAAGATCCTTACTTTATTTTATTAAGCATTCAAAAATTTAATTTTAATATCTGAATAAACCTATATTAGATCTTAAAAAACAAAATTAAATGGCCAATATTCTTTAAAATAAATATCTTTTTCTATTGATACCATGGTTTCAAATGAAGTTAAAGGAAAATAAAAGACTAAATATCTTCCAATAGATATTTTTAAATGTTCTCACAAATTTAAAAGTTTTAATCAGTAATATTAGCAGTTTTTTAAGTTTGAGTCTAATTTCAACAATAATATAATTAAAACTAGTCAAAAATTATAGAAACTAAATTAATATATACCTTCAGTCGATATTGTATAAACATTTTCAAGATCCTGACAAGGATAATTTGTCCCATTAGATGAAGTAGTAAATGAGTTGCTTTCATTAGATATCCTAATAGACTCAACTGAGTCGATTGATGATCTCCGATTATTTCTAGTTGTTTGATCAGATTGATTAGAATTATCAGATTGAACGACTTCTTGTTCTAAAAGAAAGATTCTTCTCTGATTACGTGTCATTACGCCAGGGACTGGTTCAACAGATGTTGAAATTGTTACAGTATTCATTCTACTGGTTCGACCTCGTCCGCGACCTCTAGCACGTTTAACTCATTTGTTTTTTATAAAAGATAATTAATCAAAATTTATTTTATTTTTTAAAGTCTTGTTTAAAATAAACTGTTTAAATAAAATGATGCCTGAATTTTCAAAAAAAACTCTTACAAGCATTAAATTATTATATTTTGTGCAAATATAAATTTAACTAATTTTATTTTTAAAATTCTGTTCAAGTTTTTTAAATCAACATTTAAATTTTTTCAAGTGTACCAAGTGTTAGAGTGAAGTGTCACACTTGATTTTTTAAAGTTTTCTAGTGTAAATCTTAAGTGTAAATGTTGCACTTACACTCACATTTAACACTTGATTTTTTTCAAGTGTGAAAGTATGCTTGTGTGTATCTCTAGTAACACTTTCCAATCCTATACTAGATTATTTCCGGCTTATTGCATTCATAAAGAACAACAATTGAAGAAAAAGGTATAGTTAGCTTTTTAAATCGTACGAATTCATATCTGTTTGTCAAACAAAACAGATGATGATCAGATAAACTAATTAATTTACCTGGTCGTCAAAATAACTGTTCGTGATATTTAACAAAATCTGTTCGTCAGGTTTATAAGACTCCAAATTTATAATCTCCAATATTATTATAAAAGTTTTAATTGAATACACTATCAAACGTGAAAATAATATTCGGCAACTTGTTTTCCCATTTACAGAATCTGACAATATTGAAGATTTTAATATTGAAAAACTGTTCTGTGTCATAAATTTAAATAACTTTCAGAAAAATTTTATTTTAAAATATTAGATTGAATTTACTTATTTTTAATTATTGACTTAGTTATTTTTGATATACCATATAAAATAAAATGTAAAATATACAACACAGTATATGTATTTAATTTAATAAAACAAAAATTTCAATTATTTATAAATATTCTTTCTTTAGAATACCCTTCATTTGATACCATACTGTATAATATACATTATACTGCATATTTATATTCATACTGTATAATGTATTGTTATACAGTATGTTGCAAAAGTTTAGAAATTGGTTATTTTATTTATCTTAAATTGTTGTATTTTACGAAAAATTGAGTGGAAAAGAAAAAAATAAAAGTACTAATTTGTCGAATTTTTTTTCTCTACAATTTGATTTATGACACTGGGAAAAAAAATATAAAATTACATTTAAATATTTATAATGAAAAACCTTAATGATTAATTCTTAAATAGCTTCTAATTTTGATTAAATTGTGCTTTAAAACTTCTAAAAATAAATACTCTCCAACTACTTAGGTCCTTTCAAAATAACTTAACCAAAGAATCTTAATTTTGCCAAAAAAATACCAAAAAATGGGTAAAAAAATGTCTGGCTCTGTATGTGATCGAGGCCGTTCTGGTAGACCTCGAAAGTTGACTTTTAGAGATGAAAATTACATTTTTAGAGAGATAAGAAAAAACCCTACATCTAGCTATCAAAAACTCGTCACTGATTTTAATTCTAAGACTCAATGGGTTAGGATATGTAAGTCTACTGTAATGAGATTTCCCAAAAAAAAATGTTTAGAGTCCCATACAGCGGTCAGAAAACCCCTTTTAACCATAAAAGATAGACAAAGGAGATATAAGTGGTGTAAAAAAAGACTCAATTGGACAGTTAATAATTGGTCCAGAATTATCTTCAGTGACGAGAACAATTTAGAGGTCTTCAATCGTAAGTTCAGATTAATCGTAAAACGGTTTAAAAATGAAAAGTTTCATACGAAGTTCTGTATACCAAGGTTACAAAACGGTGGAGGGTCAGCTGGTATCTGGGGATGCATTTCCTACAAAGGCACTGGTATAAGCAACATTAATACTGGACGAATTAATCAATTTGTCTACATCAACACTTTGGAAAACAACCTTTTACCATCTGTTGACCTGCTTTTTGAGCCAGACGACCCTTGGATTTTTCAGCAAGATGGCGCTTCAGGACATACTGCCCACTCAGTAAAGGACTGGTTGAAAGAACAGAACATAGAGGTGCTGTCATGGTGTGCCCGTTCACCAGATCTTAACCCAATCGAGAACTTATGGTCATACATGGATGCCAAAATGGTAAACACAAAGGTAACCTCTATCGAGCATTTAAAAGAGATTTTACACTAAGAGTGGATAAAGATTCCAACTGAGTACGTTCAAAAGTTGATTGAATCTTGAGTTTTGGCTTGTTATAAGGCCAAAAGCGGTCATTTTAAATATTAATTTGTAAAAATTTCTAAACTTTTGAACCTTTTTTTTTTTAAATTTATTGTATCCATTTTTCCTTTTGTATTCTTTTTTGGATTTTTTTTTAGATATTATGATTTTGGATTGATGAAAAATAAAAATTTGAAAAAAAAACGCTTTTTTTTATTTTCCTGACTATTATAAAACAGTTCTTTTGTTAATGAAAAAAAAAACTCTTACAAGATAAAGTATAGACTAAATTTAAAAAAAAATTTAATAATTGAGTTAGAGTATAAAAAATTAAGACAATGGATACAGAGTTATGTGTCATAAATAAGATCAAAATTAAAAAGTAGAAATTTAAAAGATAATTGAGAGACAAAAAAAATAAATCAGTTGTTGAATTTTTTAAATCAGCATGATAAAAAGTGAATTCAAGATATTTGTCAAATACTTATAAATTAGATTAAGTTAATTATTTTTAATTCATTTATTAAAAATTAAAAAATAATTACTTTAATATGAAATAATGATTTAGATAAAAATTAATTCTCACTTCATAATTTATAGTTTTACTGATAATTTTTCAAAATCATTTGCTCATTAATTGCTTTATTTTTCAACAAGGGTTCAGTCTCACGAAAAATAATTTTTTTATTAAATTTTTTTTTCATTTAAGAAATCAAGAATTTGAAACAAAATCTTATTGAAAAAATTTCTATTAAATAATCAACTATTTTCAATTAAAAATTTAGATAAAATAATCTTTCATCAATTAGATAGATTTAGAGATGGAACTCATCATTTCACTAATCAATTCTAATGTAAATATGTAGATAAACTAATTTTTTTTTTAATTACATAAATAAAAGTTGTTTTGATTCACACTAAAAATTACCTAATAATTAAGGCAGAAGACTGGTGCTCCCCCTAAATAACCAAAAATAAGATAAATTTACTTGATAAAACAATTTCTTTTTTCCTATTTAGAACATAATTACATCAAATTTTTTCATGATTTTAAACCTTTCGCAAATAGTTTAATTAACTCATAAAAACAAAAACAAATTAAAAGCGTCTTATGTATCCAGGCTCTTTTCCCTCCAAACTTCCACGTTCAGCCTCAACACACAAAACTATTTCTTTTATCTGTTTAGATAAACCATTTAGGAAAATATATTTCTTAATATCTGCAAATTGTCTGTATTTAAGAGATACTTATGGGGAAAAATCATAAGCTATTCATTAATGGTTCAAAATCGATAAATTAATTGCGAATTAATTTAAATATTTGATAAATAAGAGCATTTTAAAACAAAATATGAAGCCGATATGATCTAATTACTTGTTCAATGAGACATATTGATGACAAAATAGAAGCAGAAAAAATAATCCGATCATTGGTCTGTATACAGCTGAGTACCACTTAAATGCGTAAATGGCTCTTGCCATTCTAACTTGGGAAGTGAGCGCAACCATATTCAATTAAGAAAGATCTAGTCAAATATTGAATGTAGGCTTTCGCTAGTTATCTTTATGATATCTAGCTTATATGGTAGATTTTAATTAACTGGGAGAAAAAATAAAAAATTTTATAGTCAACCATTTATATGTTTTTATTTGTTTAATAAAGCTTCTTGTTTAGATTAATTGAAAAATCTTCGATTTCCAGAAACGGAATAAATTCTAGCTGAATTTATTGCTTGCCAAATATAAAATGGTTTACGCAGACTTTAAAAAATCGATACCTTTTAAGGAAACTTGGCTAAACGAATTTTTATTTTTTTTATATTTATTTTTGCTGTTGATAGTTGAATATTAATGGGACCTGATTAATTTTTTTTGATTAAAAATTTATTCTTAATGTATAATTTATTTATAAATTGATAAATTATTTAAGACTAACTTGATAACTAGACTCAATTTTTATTCCAAAAGCGGTAATAGATATTTTTATTCATCGAGAAATTTCTCTAATTAGATTTAAATGTCTTTCATTTGAAAAATAATTTCTTTGATTTCATACAAGTAAAATTTAAAATCGAACAAAATTGGAAATAATTAAATTAAGAAAGAAATTATCATGTTTATTTATTTAGTTTATTAAATTTCGTAATGTTAATAAAATTAATATAATTATACTAAAGGAAAATAAATGGCATTGGTATTTGTAAATGCGTCATATGAACCAGTGACATAATCTGTTTAAAATTGTCACAATATCCGGCTCAAAAGGCATGATATTTTAAATTGTTAGGTGTCTAACTTAAATACAAACATGGCTTAGTATTTAAATTGCATATTTTTAATTTTTTTAATTATCTTTTTATAAAATTGTGAATAAGATCTAAATTTTCGAGAGTTTGTTTAAACCAATATCCTTAAGGCATTGTTTAATTTACCGAAATTAGACTTTAAAAAAATTCTAAATGTTACATTCAATTAATTAATGATAAAGCAAACATTTTTTGGCTAAAATTTTGATTTAGATAAATTAATTTTTTTTTCAAGTTGAATTAACTTATTCTAATTAAAAAAAAACTCGAAATATTTTCATAGAATTATGGTTATTTTATTTAATTTTTTATTTGTAAATTAAATCAAATTATTTGATTAATTTTAATTTTGTTTAACTAAAGATTGGTCTGTGAAATATTTTCCAAATTTATGCTGTGGTCAACATTCTGTATCGTATGGGTCAGGATTAAAAAGACAAGTCTACCAAGTAAATAAAAAGGAAAAAATCTGTCAAATTTAAAAACAATTATCGGAATTTGCTTACTATTTCTTAAAAATCATTTTTGTGTAGGCCAAAAATGATATCATAACTATAAAAAGGCAAATTAATGAGCAATGCCAATGATAATTTATATCATTTTGATTTAATGGATTTTTATAGTTTCTGAAAATGGTTCAAATAGTTCTAAAATGACTTTGAACACAGCTTGGCAAAACTGTCATTTATTTGGATCGTATTTAGATAGCTTGTTTAACTCGAAAATAATATAAAAAATATAAGTCTAGAAAATTGTGAGTTATCTTAAAATTTGTTGATATCAAATTTCATAAAATTTTTTTTTCAATTAAGCAAACAGTAATTACAAAGTATAACTTATGAAGATATTGCATGCACATTGGTAAAAATTAATCCAAGCATTTAGGAAAAAATAATGTTTCAGAGCCAGGTAAAATCGATTTTTAGAGTATCTAGCAGAATATAGAATTCTTGAATTTCAAAATTGTTTTATCTTAAATTTGTGGCTTTAAAATCCAAAGTTAATTAGGCCAAAATTCTTGTCAATTTTTGTTTTAGACTATCTATTTTAATTAAGATCAGAATTAAAAGATATAATAATTTGTGCTTAGCAAACACTCTAATGAACATGACTTGGTATTTTCTTGAAGATTGGTCCCGAAGGAAACTTGTCTCAATTTTAGTATTTTTTGTTTTAATTGTTAAAGACTTTTGATAAATGACTATATTTGGGCTTAAATATAAATTTATACAAATTCAAATAGATAGAAGTCGATTATATTCTAAATCAGGTTCGGTAATTAAAGCAGAACTAATTATCTATTTCTTAAGGAGCTAATTATCATTAATTGCATTTTTAATCGAGTTTCTAGCTGCAAATTTTTTAAAAAATAGAGGAAAAATAAAAATAAAAGTCATTAGTAAATAGATAATTCACAAAAAAATTAATTAGGACTTTTTTGTTGACGATTTAAGGAACCTTGAGGTAATCAACAAGCTGGAAGTTTGATTAAAACTTCATTTATCTGAATTCACTTAGATATTTTAAAACTAATTTAAAATATATATATATATAGATAAGTTTTTTGTAAAAATTTTAGATATTCTAGTTTAATTAGTTTAATGCTTCAAATTCTGCAGCAAAATTTATTTTATTTTAATTTTTGGAAAATTGGTAAAAAAATTCACCATGTTACCTAAAACATACTTTTGGCAATTGCAGTTAAGAATGGCATAAATTGCCAAAATAAATAACATTAAATAAATAATTAAACCAAATACAATTAAATAAACTGGTTTTATGAGTTAATTAGACTATTTGATAAGCTGAATTTATTTTTGGAATACAAATCTCCCTCATTTGTAAACATGACTGTAATGTTTACATTAGTACCCTTGGGCCCGTCTATCCGATCCCCTCGTTGGACGTATTGGAGCAGCTATTTATGCTCCTTTCTAACTTAAACGCTCATGGTTTATTTAATTAAACCAGTGATATCGACAAAGATGTCGCTATATCACAATGATCATTCATATCTTTTCCTGGACAGTTCATTTGAGTTCATTAGACCATAAATAGATAGTCAGTAAATAAATATAATATTTTTTTATTTAACTCACATTTATTTACGTTATTTATAAAACTAAAGTTTAATTAAATAAATTACCAATTTAAAAATATGATATCTTCAAATTTTAGCAATGTATGATGATAACTAAGTTATAAGTTACACAAACGTAGTTGAGTATTTAATAAATCATGATTCGAATCTGCTCTATATCCATACATTTATTAAATTACATGATTTTTTTAAATTAAAACTTAGTTCTATTAAATTGACTAAAAAAACAAGTATTTAGATTTATTTATAGTTTGTTATTTTATAATATAATGAAATTTTTTTGCTTTGATTAAAGCAAATATATTAATCAATTTACCATACTTTATAATAATAATAATAAAAATAAAAATAATGAGCTACAACGCCTTAGAAGATAAATACATTATTTTAAAATCAATAAATACAATTAAAGAGCATTAATATTGATTGTTTTAAATAATTAAATAAGAATGTCATTAGAAGATCCTTTAAATAAATTTATTAAAATACTTTTTTTAAAATTTAGTATTTGAATAGATTTATATTAATATTCTAAACATTTTAATGTAAAAAATAAGAAAAAATTTTTTAAATAATCAATAAAATCAAATATTAAAAAAATATTTAGGGTTATCTTTAATTAAAAAATATTCCATTCTATTTCTTATTAAAAAAATTTTAAATATAGAATAGATTTATTTCTTATCACTCCATCAGTAAGTGAATTTGGTTCACACTACCATTTTATAAATGATGCTTTAATGCCATTTTATTAATCTAGTTTTTATCTTATTTGATATCAAAGGAAATAGGTAATTATTTAACCCTAGTTTTATAGTAAAACTATATGTAGATAAAATATAATTGATTGGAGTCATGAAATTCGGACCGAAAAAGTATTGAATAGTTTCTGAGGGAATAAGGTAATATTAAAAGTAAAAATTCATCTGGGAACAATGGTACGAAAAAATGCAAAATAATTTTTTTATTCCAGATCTAATTAAATAAAATAAAAAATAAATAATTATTTATTTTAGATAATGACTAGAGCTTTTAAATGAAAAAGATAATTTTGACTCTCATTTTAAAAATAATTTACTCTTCGGCAATTTTTTGCCTGGAGAATGCCAGTCCGGACCTGGATGCAAATTTGGACAAGCTCAACCATAGCTTGAATATCAACAACGAAAAATTTTCCAAGCCATATTTTTTTCTAGACTCATGCAAAAAATCTCTAATTAGATGCATATTATTGTCAACTGTGCTCGGACTTTTAATTTTGTTCACCATCGTTGGCAACTCGTTTGTGATAGCGGCCGTTTTTCTGGACCGTAATTTACACAATGTTGCCAATTATTTGATAGTGTCTTTGGCATTTGCCGACTTGACAGTGGCAGTAATGGTGATGCCAATCGGCGCCTACCAAGAAGTGTTCCGGGAGTGGTCTTTTGGAAAGATTTTGTGTGATATTTGGACAATTTTCGATGTATTGTGCTGCACTGCCAGCATCTTACACCTGGTTGCCATAGCTCTAGATCGCTACTGGGCCATTACCAAATTCGGCTATGGCTCTAGCCGAACTCCCAAGCTTATTTTCACTTTTATCGGCATTATTTGGTCAGTGTCCCTCGTAGTGGCTGTTTCGCCGCATATATTCGGCCTCAGCTATGACGTAAAAAACACTGACCGCTGCCATCTTACAGACCATTTGACCTATCAGCTTGTTTCCACAGTGGCCGCTTTTTACCTGCCACTTATTGGCATGTGTGTAATCTATTGGAAAATTTTCCGCACCGCAAAGCTGCGCATCAGGAAAAAAGCTTTCAAGAATGGATCTCTGTTACCCAAAGGCAACAAACAGTCAAAGTCCCAAATGAAAAATCAACCATCAAATTATAAATCAAGTGATCATTCAATGGCCTCAGAGGAAAAAAATGCCAACAAGTGTCCATGTGAAAACCAGAGTGCTAAAAATGACTCAACGCCAAAGAATAAACCTGATTCCAAAGCTAATAGATCATTATATCTGTGTGAAGATTCTAGCTTTTATGATACCAAGACAGCTTTTGCAAATAGTGAATATAAAGCATTGAGCACGTCTTTAGAATGCATCCCAACCAGAGATGGTGATAAACAAGAACAAGTTAACAATGATAGACTGATAACAAAGAAGGAAACTTTGGAAATTTCGAGCAAAAATTGCTTCACCGGATCAGATAAGTCGTTTAGACGAAATGTCGAGCCTGATCAAGTATCCAATATACTAAAGAAAAGAGCTTACATTGATCTTAAACGGGAAAGAAAAGCAGCCAAAACACTTGGTATCATAATGTCATGTTTTATAGCCTGCTGGCTACCATATTTTTTGATGCAAATATTTTTTTCTGTATGTAAAAATTGTTATTTGACAAAAAAGTTGGAAAATAGTTATCTAGTCAGCATTCTTACATGGTCTGGATACTTAAATTCAATGCTTAATCCGGTCATTTATACAATTTTTAGTCCAGACTTTCGCAATGCATTCTCTAGGCTTTTGTCTGGAAAGTACAGATTATAATTGTTTTAAATAAATTGTCAATAAAAAAATTAAATTAATTTATTAACACAATTGATGATTATTTTGAAAATTATTTTTATTTTATCTATTCTAAAATACTTTTTTAGCTAAAAGTTTATATGAAAAATGAGAACTAATGACCTGGTTGAGTTTTACAGAGTCGTATTAGAATCAATAAGGTATGTTATATTTTCGATAATAAAAATTATAACCAATACTTAATAAAATTTAAATTTTATCTTTTTTTTTAATTTTCAAAAAAAAATTTTTATTTCTCAGAAGGCAATTTAAATTAATAATTTCGTATTAGATAATTAAAAATTCTAAATTGAAATAATAGCTTTATTTCATAATTTAACATTTGATTTAAAAAATATTATGATTCCTGACATTTGTTTTGTAAAATTAAATTTTTTAATAAAAAAAAATAAAAAAGTTTTTTTTTAATCTCATGCCATACCAGACCAAAACCAGCATCACTAAAATATCTCTTCATATTCGTATTTATATTTTTACTTCATCTCTTACTGATAGATGAAAAAGCTTACCTTAATTTACAATTAATTTAATTAATTTTTAAAAATTTTTGTTAGATGTAAATAAATATTAAGTAAATTAAAAAAAAAACAGTAATCAAAATTTTTTCGCTAGTTATTCATTGCGTTTTTATTTATTTAAAAGTAAAATCATTTAGAAATGATTAAAAAGCTTCCAAAAAAATGTCATGGTCTGTAACTTTCCAAATTAGAAAAAATAAATTATTTTTTAATTGATTTTAATCATTTTTACATTTATATTAAATTATTTTGACTATTTAAACCTGGTGAACAAAAAAAAGCACAAAAATGACATATATACAGTCTTTTATATTTTATATTTCGATTCAGAGGTTGGCGTTGGCATGCGGTCCACTTCCACCTTTGCCAGAACTTTGGACTATAGAAATCGACAAGGCAATGAAAGGCGAAATAGCTGACAATTGGCTGTTCAATTTTACTTTTTATGCACCACCAAGAGTAATGCCAGGCAAACCATGGAATGCCAAAATTGAAGCAACTTGGACAGGTCCTTCTCTTAAGGATCCCTCTCTTTTGAAATACCTAAAGCTTAGATTTACACCCATCAAAAGTTCATACCAATCTATGTGGTCTGGATACAAAATCCTAATTGTATCCTCCTTCGATCATTCAACTAATCATATTGTTTTTAAGACCTACAAGCCATCCAGGTTTATGGTAGCTCCCAAAAACAGACTGGGTGTTTATAATGGCATGCATTTTACTTTACAAATTGCTGATCAATTCATGCCCAACATGTTTGTTTACATAAATACTAGAACTAATCGAGATGTTGAAGTAACTTGTTCTGATGGCATATTCTGTAATGGTGAGGAAAGATATGTTTTGATTGGAAATACAAAAAGTTGTCTAAGTGCCAAAGTAAAAGCTTGCGAGCATCCAAGTGGTAATCCGTGTTCATCATATGCATGCGATGAAGAGAACAAAGAGTGCAGTCCAGTGCCTTTAAATGGTGCTTTGTGTCCTCGTTGTAATTCAACATCCACTGATGGTACTATCTCTTGTACGGACATAGGTCTTGAATGCGGATGGAACATGGACAAAACAGTCAATTGTGGCACTTGTCCTCAGAATAAAGTCTGCTCCAAAAACAAATGCATAGATGTGTCATCGTTAGGCGAAGGGTCTTGTGGTAAGCCATATCGCTTGTACAACCAAAGTTTTACCATTCCAGCTAATGGTTTGCCAGCGTTTACACTCAAAGGAGACTTAAGCTTATCTCAATATGTTGACCATGTTACACCAGTTTGTAATCCAGCACCAGTGCCTGATATTGTATATGAATTTGAAATTGATAGCCAAGTACCAATGGGCATAGAGGTTCAAATGTTGAGCGCTGACGGTACTACAGATGTCATGGACACAGTTTTGGCATTGACAAATGAAACATGTGAACCACTGGCTCTCTACTCATTTTGTGGTGATGACAATGTTCCACCTGGTGGAGTTTCATCCCGAATATTTGGCAAATTAACCAACGGCGTGTATAAACTAGTGGCAACAGCTTTCAATGATGCATCAGTTAATTTAGGACCATTCGAGCTGAAGGTCAAATTGTACCCAAATTGTGTTGCCCAATGTGATGGCAATCGTAAGTGTGGATCGGACGGATGCGGTGGTGAGTGTGGTACATGTCAAAAAGGTGAAATATGCCATGAAGAAACAGGCACATGCAGAGCATCGCCATGCATTCCAGATTGTACATACATGGTCAAGGAGAATGTCACAGAGAGAAAGGAATGTGGTGATGATGGATGCGGCGGCCTTTGCGGCTCATGCAATGTACTAAACAATGAAATGTGCGTATTCGAAACAGGCAAATGCATCAAGGTGAACCTGTGCGACAATCTTTTGCCTTTATGCCCAGGCTATCCGCCAAAATCAATGGAAAATCCCTATTGTGGTCATGATTGTCAGTGGCACAGCATGTCAGAGCCTCTGGGAGATTTGATCCCAAATAATAAAAGTTTTGTCCTGCCTTCTATCGAGTTCAATTGGGTCAATGTGCCAAATCGATCATGTGCGGTCATTGAAGGTTGTCACAAAAAAAATGGACATAGACTGATAATGCGCTTTGATACCTTTGTTCACAATGCAGGTCAGAAAAATTTCTATCCACCATCTGCACAAGACTCGCCTCACTTGTTCGAATGGAGTCCGTGCCATGCTCACTTTCATTTTGATGGCTTTGCACTATTCAATTTGTATGACATGGACTCACGTTTGGTCTCAGCCGGTGGCAAAAGAGGATATTGTATGGAAGACACCGTACAAACAATATTTGGCGAGCATGTCTCTTGTAGAAACAAATTTGATTGTACCAATCAGGGAATTCAGCCTGGATGGGCTGATTTATATCCAAATGTTCTGGACTGTCAGTGGCTGGATATAACCGACATTCAGCGAGAGAAGTGGTACATATATGAAATTTGCTCAAATATAGAAAGAAAATTGCACGAGGCTTCGAATACAAATGATTGTAAACGATTTCCTGTTTTCGTACCAGATGTGCCTTTGGATTTGGACGCACCTTCAATCAAGTATCATCAGGTTTTGGCAGATAGAAATATTGTAGATGTACCAGAAATTAAATTGGAGCCTGGTATTGAATTATCGATTGAAAATTAATTTTTAGAACTTGAATTAATTGACATTTTATTCATTAAATTTTTATTAAGAGTGAATTAATTTATCATTTATTAGTTTTTCTCGGTAAAAATTCAATTCTTGAAAACTTTTATTCTTCCTTACTTTGATTATTGTCTTTCTTTAATTATTTACTTTCACAAGTCAAGTATACAAAGACTTGCTAATTGTTATTATCTTTGTTTATTTAAAATGTTTGATTTTAAATTCTCATCTGATGATCCTATGGGTCTTGTCGACTATGTGTACTTTGTCATCTTTCTGGGTTTGTGATCTGCTATGATCACAAATTTTTTGATCACATTATCCAAGGATCACAAGTATTTTTGAATGATCACGCATAAAAATTTCAAAACATAATTGATATAGTATTAAAAAAAAAAAAATGCTTTAAGCTCTTTTTTATCAATATTCAGATCGGTATAAAACCTTGGCTCTTACGAGTCTTTCATGTTCTGAATTGGCACAAAATGAAGTGAAACACTCAAATGGTGTGCCTTGTCCTTTGTGTGATTCCTTAATGAATAATGAAAAAGGAGTTAAATTGCGTAAAGCTAAAAAAATCATTTATTTCAATTTTATTATTTTTTCTTGATTGATTTAGTTTGAATTTATTATGTTGATCACAAAAATAAAACATTGATCACAGAATTTTTTTAGTTTTTTTTAAATTCACCAAAAATGTGATCGCTCTTTTTTTTCAATAGCAAAGATCACAAACCCAGCAAGATGACAAAGCTCAAAATCAAGATCGCATAGTCGACAAGACCCGATCCTATTGTTATTAATGAATATCTAAAAAAATTTAAACACTTCAGTTTTCATCAGAGAGTTTTTCTTGGACTAGGAATTTTTTCATTCAAGGTTTTCTCATTTCAAAATCCACCAATTTTAGCAGAACAGCTAAAAACAAATGAAGTGAGAAATTTACCATATAAATTAAGAAACAAGAATCATTTTATTGAACCAACTTCACACCGAAAATTTGGTGAATCAACGTTTGGATTCTTTTTTACCAGATTTATTAAAAGTTTTCTTTTTAAACAATTTAATACAAGTATAAATATTATCTCTTTAAAAAAATATTTTTATGAAAATATAAATATAATCATAATTAAATTAAAATAAATATGCTCAAACTACATATTTTATTTTGATCGAGGTTTTCATTCAGTCATCACAGGCTTATTAAGCACTGCTTGGCTTTTAAATAAATTTTAATTTATTGAAATTACTTTTTTTTTAAAATCACTAAAAGCCTTTTCTTTTATGAACATCAGAAAAATTATTTTGATTATTTAACCTCCGTTCTGTTTCATAAGAAAACTTGCACCATGTCATTTTTACATATAAAGATCTTTTCTCGTATAATAATCAATAAAATTTTTAAATAGTGTAAATTTTTATTTTAAATTAATCTTTAAGCAATTTTTGAAAAAGAAATAAAGATAAAAAGACAATGTTAAAAATAATAAAGAATATTCAATTCAATTTTTTAACATTTAAAAGAAATGAAAAATTCTTGTCTTTTCAGTGCCTTTGGATTTGGACGCACCAAATAAAGAATATTCATTTCAACTCTTACTTGAAATTAAGACAGGGGTTCGTCAGGGATACATCCTTTCTCCATTACTTTTCTTGATCCTCATCGACTTTGCTATGAGGAGAATTACTGAAGGACAGAGAACTGGCATTTACTGAGGAATGCCTCTCGGTCGGATGGAAAATCTCGAAGATCTTGATTTTGCAGATGATATTGACCTGATATCACAGATGGAGAGCCACATGAGGGAAAAGACCGAGAAGTTAAAACGCAACACAGTTTATGCTGGCCTAGAGATAAACACCCGAAAAACAGAAGTTTTGTGCATAAACAAAAAACTCAATGCACCAATTTCTGTTGGAGACGAAAATCTTAAATGCGTCGGCAGCTTTACATACCTAGGAGGTGTGATTAGCAAAAATGGTGGCTCCGAAGAAGACATTCGAAACAGATAACGAAGGCCAGAACTTCTTTCTTCAAATTAAGGCTTATGTGGAAATCGTCATTCCTTCGACTGAGGACTAAATTACATCTCTATAGTAGTCTGGTCAAATCTGTATTATTATATGGATCTGAATGCTGGCGAATAAGTGACAGTGATCTTCAAAAGATCGAAGTATTCCATAAAAAGAGTAAAAAATCATCGTTTTTATAGACATATTTTATCGTTCATTTTTCTTTTTACGCAAAAAATAAACACTTTAAAGCATGATTTCAACTACGTTATTTCAGACTCATGTTTAGACTTTATTCTTTCGAAATTATTTAGACAATTTTTGGAATCTTAGATCAATAAATTTTTAAAATTTAAGTAATCTAGATCATGTTTATCAAAAATTTTATTTTTTTTTATTTTTAAACTTCATTCATTAAATTGTTTCGAATATTATCTTCCAATTATTTTCGCTGACAGGCAATTAGGATATTATCCTCCTAGAGGAGGGATTATTTATAAAAAGCAAAAATATCTTATTTTTGGTAAAAAGATAAAGAGGTAATTTTTTTTGATGATTTTCCTTACTAATTATTTAATTTTAAAAGATTTACCTTAAATGAAAAATAAATTATTACGGTAATTTGAGAATCGCTTTTTTTAAATGAAAAAAGAAAGGCCGATGAAATAATCGAATGGCAATTATTTAAAAAAAATGAATTTTTGTGTTGGTTTTATTATAAATTAGGTAAATATGATGAAGAAAATGATTATTTGCTAATGTTTGCATCATTAAAGTTAAAAATCAATTCTTATTTTTTAATAAATATTTTAAAGAATTCATTTTTTAAACATAAAGCCTGTTCGTATTTCAACTAAATTAATTTTAAATGCATATTAAAAACATAGATTAGAAGAGAAGAATCGAATTTCGATTAGAAGAAACTTTATGTCTGGAGATAACTGGGTGGACAAAAGTTCAGTGCACACGCTTCGCAGGATTCATCACAAAAATCAACAATACCAAAAATAGAACGAAAGAAAAGCTCATAGCGCTTTACCAATTTTGACTACGTACAGGAACTAACCAAACTATCATTGCGAAAATGTTTAATAAAAACACAACGCAACAGCATATTAGTAAATACTTGTCCGAAATTAGAAGCAATTTATGAAGACTTCGTTCCAATTTTTCTTGGAACAGAAAAAATCTGGAATTTTTTCTGACCCATAACAACTTAATGGTAACTGAACTACTGGAATTAAATAATCAAGAACTAGTCATTATTTGTGATAGAACCTAAACTCATATTGAAAAAAGTTTTAATAATGAAATGCAATATCGTACATGGAGTGTACAAAAATCTTCATCATTAATGAAACCATTTATTATTTGTTGCTCTGATGGTTACATTATCGATTGCTGTGGGGCCTTTGATGCAAATATTAACGATGCTTCTATTTTGAAATATACTTTGTCCTAAAACCCTAAAACCAAGGTCATTCTTGACAGGGGTATCTAGTAATTTTTAAAAAAATTATATGTTTGATAATTAATCTTAATAACACTACGATTTCGGGACATAAAAGAATATTTAAAAGAAGAGTTTCTTTTCGATTTAAAAATCCCTGCATGTCAACAGAATGATGAATCAGAATCCGTTTAAGAAAAAAATGGATATAAATCAAAGCAGCTTTCAACAAAACAGGTCAATAAAACAAAAATTGTAACCAAGGTAAATTTTTTAGTTCTTAATCTAATTTTATTTTATTTAATTTAGTGTTGCTTTATAATTGAGAAAAAGATAGGAGAAATAAAAAAATTTCGTGCTTTGGACAATGTCCGAAATTCTAAGATTGGGCACATTCAAATCGATTATCGTATCGCAAGTGCAATGATCAACTTATTTCATAAGAAGAATAAAAAGAAAAGCTAACAATTTTTCAAATAAACTTGATTTTCTTTTATCAAATCAATTAGATACAAAATTAATCACCCAAATTCAAATATCGAGTAAAGTTGACTTTCCTATTCTTAGGAAAAAGAAAAAAAAAAATAAAATATTTCTTGGATCATATCAATTAAAAAAAGCTAATTCCTACATTAAAGATATTATAAATAATAAAACTGCATTTATAGTCAACAACAATATGCTAAAAACGATAGCAAATGAAAGATCTATTAATGACTGTAGACGTACTAAGACACTTGGTTTTGAACTAATTTCACGCCATAAACGTTCTAAAAAAAAAAACAATGAAGAAGATTTAAATTATGTGAAAATATTCAATATATACCACGATTAATTAGAACAAAAGCTATACGAGGTTATTTTCTATTTTTTTCATTATTTTTATTCTAAATTTTGATTCCTTTAAAGCTTTTATTTCTAATTGTATGTCTGGTTAAAAGACAGCTGGTTGGTGTAGTCATGTTGCTAGTGTAATCTATTTTATTAGCTACTATAGGTTTTGTCTTTCGGGTATTAAATTAAGAGGAGAACATTTAACAAAACCACAATTGATCTTGAAAATAATCAGCTTCCAAACAATCCAATAAGTATACGTGGCAAAACAAATAGAAAAGAAAGCTCAATTGATTCTGATTTAACTTCAAGTGAATCAGATCAGAGTGATTTTGATAACCTATCTGATGGTTCAGGATTAGGTTCTGATTATGAAGCAATTTTGCAAACTCAACAAAAATGAATTTGAAAATTTGAAAAAACATCTCCCGAGTTGGGATTCATTTATAGAATTCAGAGGAAAATCTGAAGTCTATGTTTCAAATACAAGTCCAATTAATTATTTCCTCCTAGCGTTTTGGTTTATAAATACCAGAAATCAAAATATTTTTAGTGAATTGCCAACAAATGAGGCAAAATCAATATTAACAGAGATAATAAGTTTGATCGAAAAATATAATTGGAAAAAAGCAATAGAATTTTGGATTGAAAGGATAATTAAAAATGAAATATATGCAAATATATCAGAACAATTTACTCATATTGCAATAGATGGTATGGAAAAAGAATTTTTTCTAGATATTTAAAAGATTTTCAAAAACATCGAATAATCAAAAAGTGCAATATTAGATGTAATTTAAATGAAACGACTATAAAAGATATATCTTATGATATTTTTTTTTAAAAAACAAATAATAAAATTAAAATATTTACTTAGAGTTTAAAAATATGCACAAAGTGTTTTTATGAATCATATGCTGACATTAAATTTTTTAATCGTCAGTCATTTTTGTTTATTCAATCCTTTCAAAAAAATATTTATATAGATGCCCTACCAGATGAGATATCTTTTGATAATAATCGGTGTCGTTATTATGCTCAACTTTGAAAAAACCTGGTCATATTGTTGGAATTATTAAGAATGAACAAAATCTTTGCGTTGTTGATGACATTTTTCAAAGCATTAAAATCTTGGGTCAAAATGACCTAAAAAAGAACAATAAAAAGGAAAATTACTTTTATAATAAGATAACAACAAATGTTTCTCTTTATTATAAAGTTTAGAATTATAATATAATTGTTTTTTTAATGAGTTGATTGTGAATAAAAAATTTTGTTATCAAAAATAAGTTTAATTTATTTTTCAAATTTACAATTGGAATCAAAGAATACCGTATGTGCAAAATTGGTATTCTAATACGAAAACAAAAAACTTCTACCGGCATCTAGTCGAGTTCAAAAAAAAATTAAATAAAGATAAAATAGATTTTTTTACAAAGCTAAATCAATACAAAAAGATAATTGAAAAAACGAACTAATCAAGGGTGAAAATAGTCAAAATTAGTAGACTTCTTGTGTTTTTGTAGAATCTCCTTCATTATTTATTGATGAAAGAAAATGTTTTTCCATTATGCTTCCATTTTCATAAGGGCTAGCTAGATGTTCTTCTGACTAGAATAAAAATTTTAAGTAAAGAATTAAAAGTTTATTTTTAATCAAAAACCTTAACGCTATCATCACTAGTGATCTGGTCATCATGTATAGTCACACCATCTAAATGTATCTAAAATATTTTTTTTTAACGAGACTAGAAAATGATTACAAATTAAAAAAATTTTAAACATTCAATACATTTTATTGATTTGGAACTCTATGAAAAGATCTCTGATCATATAATATCTAATAAATAAAAAATAATTTAAAAAATTAAAGTTTAAACTTTTCAGTAATAACCTTTTCATTTTCAAAATAAAATTGAGTTTGAGCTTCTTTATTTTAATCAACAAATTTAAAAGATTTTCGTTTGTTTTGACAATCTAAAACAATTAATAGAATTAATCGTACATAGGCATAATTCATTTAAAATTATTCAAAATCAAGTCATTTGACTTAATTTTACTATGTAAGAACTCTTTTTATATTTTTTAAAGGAATTTAACTATAAAGATAACAATTCAATTTCAAATACAGCAAGGCAAATACAGTAGTCTATTCTTACCAGAGAGACACTATATGTTAGGGTTCGTACTCGTAGGGAATTCGGATTATCGATTAATAAAAATTTCAATCGATGGAAAAACTTTAAATTTTCTTTCAAGTTGTTTCATTATTTTATTTTATTTCCAACAAATTTAATCGAACCAAAATTTTTAATCGAAATTTTAAGTATAAAATGACTTTCAAGTATTTCGAAATTTTATTATAATTTTTTTTCGATTTTTTATAAAAAAATGATGTAAACTTAACTTGAAAGAAATTTTAAACAAAAGAATAAAAAAAGCATTGTAAAATAAAAAGCATTTGAAGTTAGCAAAAAAAAAAGCTTATTTCTAACCATAGCTTATTGTTTATGTTTATTTTAGCTTATTTCTAAGACGATAAGCTTTTTCCAAGACGATTAGCTCTTAATCATTTTTATATTTTTTTTATTAGCTTAGATTTAATTACAATTAATTAAAGAATATGGCACATGCAACAGGCCAAAAATCACAAAAAAAAGCAAGTTCACGTGTAAAGCGTGCATGGTGTTGGCAATACTTTAATGAACATGATGATGATGTTGTTTGTACGCTTTGTGAAATTTAATTAGAATCAAATACTTTAATTCAACATCATCAATGATATACCATTTAGCAGCAAAACATCATCTATTCAATTTGAACTCTAAAAGACGCAAATTTGTGAGAGAAACAGGTAGTGAAAGTGATTGCCAAACAGATTGCGAAACTGATTCATTCAATGACAGTTTAACAAATGAGCCAGAATCGACAATTCCATAACAGGATTCGAAAAAAGTAAACAAAATAAATGAAAAAGTTGTGCGTTTCATAGTTGGAACCAATCAGCCTTTGTCTTTGATACAAAATCCTTTATTTGTTGATATGGTTGGTGAGTTAAGGGCAAGTTATAAACTACCTGGTCAAAAAAGAATGGAAACCAGACTTTTGCCACAAATGGTAAATAATTAAATAAAAAAAGCTTCATATAATTTTTTAATTTTTGTTTAATTAGTCCTTCGAAACAAAGCAATTTATTAAAAATCGTTTAGCAAAAGCTAATAAAGTATCACTCACTTCAGATTGTTGGACATCGACATGTGTTGACAGTTATATGGGTGCATTGATGAAGAATTAGAACCTTACAATTTCAGTTTGTCGATGCGTTTTCTAGAAGAGCCACATATGGGAGTGTATCTTTATAATGAACTAAAGTCGATTTGTATTGATTGGAACATATTAGATAAGGTAGTATATATCAATAATGTTTTTTAAAAGTCACAAGTCTCAAGTCAAGTCCAAGTGTGTTCTTGGAATGTTTTTCTTGTTGACTTTTTTGAAAATGCTTTTATATAGATATCATTATTTTTTTGATATTTGTCTTAATTATAAAAAAAATAATGATATAAATCAGATATTAAAGTTCTTAAGATGCTTTTTTAGAATAAAAAAGACATTCGAACCTCCATTTTCATCAAGTTGTGATTTTGAAAGAGTCAATTTTAAACAACATAAAAAATAAAAGGCAAAAAACAAAATAAATGTAAAATAAAAAAAATCCTTTAATTGAAGAAACTGAATATCAAATTCATATCTAATTGTCCCAATGGATCGAGAGTCTATCAAATTAGAAGTACCATTGCTTACTTCGATTTTCTAATTTATTTCATATCTAAGTGGTGAACTAGTAGTGGAAATCGACAAGAGGTCGCTAACAAAATTGATAAAACTACTAGGCACTAAGATAAAGAAAAAAAGTAATATTAAATAAATTAATTAAGTTATTATTTTAAAATTAATAAAACATTAGATTTTAAATTTCAACTCTTTAAAATAGTTGAGCCAAAATAGAAATAATAATTTTGATGAAGCTGACTTAAAAAAGATACAATATTTAAAAATTTCTTTTATTCAAGTGCTTATTCATATTATTCATTGTAAAGTGATGTTTTGATTTTGAATAAATAAAATCTTATTTAATGTATATTTTTTATTATGGAAATTAGATTTTTTCTTTAGTTAACTTTTTTATGTTTTTGATTTTATCAACGGATAGATATTATAGGAAAAATTTGTAAAGTTAACTTTGCTTGAATATTCGAATCATAATTTCCAAAATTCTTGGCAAATATGGCAAATTACCTGAATTAATTTAATTTTGCTGAAAGCCCATTAAAAAACCTCTTAAATGATGTATAAAAAATTGAATTGTATAGCCTAGTTCATAAATTATTTAAGGGCCAAAATTCAGCAAAGTAAAATTTTTGATCAAATTACAGGCGCTCAGTCTTGCTCAAACATTTTTAGATGCGCAATTAAATTTAATTGCATTTTTTGAAATTACATTACAATCCTTTTTTTCAATAGTTTGAAAATAAAGCTCTGAAATATTAAATAAAAAATCAGCGATGAAATTTAATTTCGCATCTAAAAATGTTTGAGCAAGACTGAGCGCCTGTAATTTGATCAAAAATTTTACTTTGCTGAATTTTGGCCCTTAAATAATTTATGAACTAGGCTATACAATTCAATTTTTTATACATCATATTAAATTAAAACATGATTGTATATCGAACCGATTTCAATCTAAATTTCGATTCTCGATCAGAAAAATTATTTGTTAAGTGCAAGGTAGCATGAATACAAATTATTTAAGAAAATAATATTTAAATAAAAAACTGATGTTTTTTAATGTTATTTGACCTCAGCTTACATTTAAAAAAAATTAGTCTAACCTGTAGACCGCTTAATGGTCCCACATGACCCATATTTTTCTTATTACGCTTTAAACTTAAGATACAGATATTTAAAATATATGACAGTATGACAAAATTGTGATAGAATGAATTATTTATATTTATTTAAATTTCTAATACCAAAAAAGCATCTCAAACTGAACCGAATATCAAGCTTTGGGGAATATTATTTCAGTACAATCAATTTCGATTAGCACAATGAAATAAACATTTAACACAATTCGATTTCTTTTAAGCACAACAATTGTATTTAAAAAAATAACATTTTACAAAAAAAAATGGGGTTGAATAATTCTTAGCTTTTTTTCAACACAAAAATATTTATAATTCCAAACCTACACTGCGTAGTCTAAGTCGGGTCTCACAATGGATTTATACAATCTTACCCACAGTCTTTCCTCTCTACTTTTAAACGTTCGCTTTAGCATTCGAAGTACTCTACTCGCTTTCGCACAAGTACTTTTCACTTGGCTGTTCCACTTTAAATCTGATGAAACCATCACTCCAAGACTCTGTGGTCGCAAAAATAATATCCTGTTGCTTTTATGTGTGTATTTATACCTTTCATTTTGTCTGCCGAAATGCAATACTTTACATTTGTTTGCACACATGCCCATACGCCAGACCTCTATCCATTGACATAGTGCATCCAGATCTTTCTGTAGCATCCCTCTCTCATAAACATTAACTATGCCAAGTATTTTTGAGTCATCTGCATACAATTCGATTTTATTTGTAACGCAATCAGGTAAGTCATTTATGTACAGAACAAATAGCAGGGGTCCAAGTACAGACCCTTGCGGAACTCAACTTAGTACCTCTGACCATCTAGAAACTCCATCACCAAGTACAACTCGCTGAGCTGAGAAGTCGTTGATGCGGTACCGTATCAAAAGCCTTTGAGAAGTCTAATAGTATTTTAATAGCGTGCGCTCCTAAATAATAGAGAGAGAGGGAGGAAAAATAAAAGCTTCACTACTTCTCTAACTTCTTTATTAAAATATCCAGCAGGGTCTTCGAAGACCGGGCACTCTGGAGGGGGTGTTACAGTATTTCATCCACACTGTTACCTTTGGCCAACTCAGTCGTGATCATATCAAGCGTTTCAAGTAGTTTCGTAACACATCCTTTCTTTGGAACAAATCCATGTTGACTTCCAATTATTAGATTGTTCTCTTGAAGGTAAAACATTAGTCGGTCCCTGACAATACCCTATAGAACTTTACAAGCGACTGACGTAAGTGATACGGGTCGATAATTTACTGGCTCTAATTTACTTCCTTTTTCCCTGTCTAATGATTTTGCGTAAATTGTCTTCAATGGCAGTGACATCGTTTTTGCGCAGTTTTTCAGTATCGGTGGATGTACTTGGTCTGTGCCCATCGATTTGTTTCCATTTAATTTCTGTAGTCCACGTTCAATCAGATTCTCGTTTAGCTCCTGCATGACATTCTTAATATCGATAGTAGAGGAAGTACATAGAGGAAAAAAAGGAAAATTGTCATTGGTTCTGGTGAAACTGATCATTTAATAGCTCAGCTATCAGTTTTTTGTCATTCGTTACTTCACTCTCTTTGGTTCTTAACATTCTTATTTCTTCCTTTACTCCTATTTTGCTTCTCACATAATTTATAAATAGAAAATAAAAAATAAAATAAAATGAAAATCAAAAGTTTTATTAAAATAAAAGTTTACTACTATATTAATTATTAATTATTGATTTTTTTGCCAAACTTAGATGATATTAAATTTTTAATAGTCAATTTAAATTTCTTATTGAAAAAATAGTTGATAAAAAATTGAATAATAAAAGTAAAATTAATTGAAATGATAAATATCCAAAATATTTGACTAATTCCATTGCCTTTATTGATCGAAATTATCGCATCTGAGTCAATAAAATAGTAGGCTATTTTTTTATAATTTGATAAAAAGTTAATTATCCTAGTGAATATGATTAAAACACTGTTCAAAACAACCAAAATAATATTCTTGGCTTTTTCTGAGACAGAACCAGACTTTTTTTTTGTAACAACTAGTTTTTTTTTCTCATAAATGGTCTTAAAAATAAAAATGACCAGCTTTATATTTAAAAATAATATAACTAATGAGATAATGGCATGGAAGAAATCTTGAACAATGTTCAGCCTAAATCTGACTGAATGATATGCGTTGTTAGAGTGAATGCCAAGCATATCTATTTGATGGATGTTTAAGATAATTCCCAATAAAATGATACATGGAAGCATCAATTTATAAACATTAAAACTGCCAAAATTTTGCTTATACTTTCTACTTGTAATGAAGAAATATCTGTCCAAAATCATAAGAAAATTTGCCAATAGGGCACAGCTTATTGAAACATAAGATACAAAATTAATAATTTGAGTTTTGATTAGGAAAAGAGATTTAGATCCAAGACGGAAGTCAAGATCACATGAAATGTCTTCTATGTAAGTATAAGAATCAGATGAGTATTTTATTGAGACATTGAAAACAAGAGTGATAATTGATATTGTTTCGAAAGTGATCTGTATTTTAAGATATTGGTACATTTTTTCCTTAAATTCAAATTTGACCAGAGCATAGAGAGCTAGAATGTTCAAGGGAAGTCCCAAGATGATAATTAAAAACATTAAGCCTACTTCGGCCATCATCAAAGGACAAGAAGAATTTTTTTCCTCAGTACAATTAAAATAAAAGCTATTTGGTTTAACAATTATTTTGCCACAATCTGACAATCTCTTATTGAAATCACACTCGACTATTCTTTGGTCAATATTTTCAAAGCAACTTTGCACAGAGCTTGTTTTCATAGATAAAGATTCTTGCTCGGACTTGAAAAAACCTTCTAGTTTATAATTGACCAATAGCCAAATTAAGGTACATGTACATGGTAGGTCTGGTTTTGAATGAATAATGGGAAATACAAAGTTATTGTGAGGAAAATTGGTAAATTTACAAAAATCATCATCTGGATAGTCGTACTCTTGATGGATGTCTCTTAGAATTAAATAAACTTTGGGAAAATAATATCCAGATGACTTGAGGCGCTTAATCTCATTACAATTGCTCAAATCTTCCAATACATTATAGAAATTTAGTCTTGATATCCATCCAAGGTCCGACTCTTGGACAAATTGCCTAAAATTAATCAATTCAAGAGCAAATTGGTGAAGATTCATCAAAGTATCAAAAGCATTTTGGTGAATGTCTTTAATTGATGAATTTAGAATGTGTACTTGTTCTACTAAAGTATGAGTAATTGCGTTTAAAACATTTACTCCAATGTTACCATTGTAGTTATTTAGAATATATTTTGTGATATAAACATGGGATGTGTATGGAAAATACTCTAGTTTGGAAAAATAGAAGTAATTTGGCAGTTGTTTTGATGATTTAATTTCAAATGAGTCCAAAAAGGAATTGAACAAAAACAAAGGACACGATTTTTGTGGAAAAGTGACATTAGTTAATTTTATATCATTTAAATCATTTACATTTTGTAATTTATCAATAGTTAATTGGTTGAATTTTTTATAAAATAATTTAATTGAATTTGAGCAGATATTTTTGTTAGATAGGCTTTTTCCATTCAGATAGAAATCCATGTGGCTGTTGTGGATGAAAGTCTGGTTGAAATAGTTGAAAATTGATGGAAAATAGTTAAGGTGAAATTTTCCAACATTCTTGATAATTAATGTTATGTTTTTAAAATTTATTTGATTTGATGAATTAAGAAAAAGCTGATTAAATGAGATGTCTACAATTATTGTTTGATAGCTAATGGCTGTTTGGAGAAATTTGTTATCAAAAATAAAATCACCATCGAACAAGCAATGTATTTCGGTAAAATTGTTGAAGCAGTTGGATTTTGAATATTCAATATAAAAGATAATAAAAGCCATAGCTAAAAGCTTCATTTTTTAAAATTTTATTTTTAATTTAAAGATTAATAATATTTTTATAAAATAATGCCATAAAGAAAAAAGATAATTAGAGGATGTAAATTTAATATTTTCAAAAATAGATCATGTACCAAAATTAATTTAATATGTCTGCGAGCTTTTTAAATAGATTGTATAAAAAATATTTCAAGACTGGTTGAATAAGATTTATTTTTGGCAAAGAAATTTTTAGGAAAAAATTCAAAATATTTCTAGACTAAACACAAATGGACTGTGAATAAACTTATTTATATAAATATAAGTAAAAATGAGTGACAGTTTAAATTTATTTAAAAATGAAATTTTTCATTATATTCTGTCTCTTTACCGTATTAATCCAATGTTTCAATGCCCAACAAGATGTAAAAATTGACCAATTAAGAGAATTTATTGAAAAACAAAATAATGGTAAGCAAAAAATAGAAATTGACCAAAAAAGTAAATTTGTTGGACAGCCTGGCCAACAAGGCCAACAAGGAGGACAACCTAGTCAACAAGGTGGACAACAAGGTGGCCAACAAGGCGGGCCGCAAGGACAACAAGGACAACAAGGAGGACAACCTAGTCAACAAGGTGGCCAACAAGGTGGACAACAAGGTGGACAACAAGGAGGACAACAAGGAGGACAACAAGGTGGACAACAAGGTGGACAACAAGGTGGACAACAAGGTGGACAGCCTAGTCAACAAGGGCAAAGTAGTCCAGCAAAACAAAAAATTTATATAAAGCAAAAAAATGTTTGAGATGATAAGCTGATCGAATAAATTATTTAATTACGGATTTCTTTAATTTTTTTGTAATGTTATTTTTAAATTGTGTTTTCATTCTTGTTTACCAAGCCAACATCTCCAAACTAAATTAGTATTTTTTTATTTTAAATAAGCGAATATATCTAGTTAATTAATAAAAATATCTAATATTTTGATATTTTTCTTTATGAAAGTGTCTATTAATTCTATTAGTTTTCAACAACATTCCAGTCTCATTGTTTATTCGAATCAGACTTGTTTTTAAGTCACAAGTTTAAGTCAATACAATTTAGTTAAAGTCATAACTTGACTTGAAATTTATTTATCATTAAAAGTCAAGTAAATTACCCATAATTTGCAAATAAATGATCAAATTATTTCAAAATTTTAAAAATCTTAGAGAAAAATAAGAAGACTAAACGTTAGCATGAACAAGACGTATTTAATGTCAATTACATTTGAATTTTACACTATATTTATTTATTATTAATACATAATTGATCGAAATGAAAAATCACTCTGTAATTAAAAATAAATGTCTGTGATTGAAGAAATCCCTAATAACAAATCTCAAGATCAGGCTTTTGAAAGGCTTTCTAAGGGAAAAACTAGAGGATAGAGTAAGTGTATCAGTAGTTTTCGCTTTTTGGAAGATGCTAAAAAATGTCTTTATCGGGATTTTGAAGGAAATAACGGTATAGTAAAAAGAGGAACAAAAACATTGCAAGCAGATATAATATGGTATCAACGTACAGAATATGCTATTAGACTCAAAATTGTATTCTATTTAGAATTTTTTTTTGCTCTTAAAAATACACTATGTTTTTATTTTAATTTTTTTGTCCTGCTTAAATAATGAGCGAAATATTTTTCTAAAAAAAAGTTATAAATAAAAAATTTTCTAAATTCAGTATTTTAGACTTTTTCTGTATGAAATAAAAACAGGTAATAAGTATCCACTGTAGCAAGACTATTAAATTATTGTTTAGTTCAATGGTTAGACCGCACATGGAATATGCTATCAGTCCATGCTGTCCTTACTTAGAAAATGATAAAAATTAACTTGAGAGAGTTCAAAGAAGAGCAACTAAGTTGATTGCGAAAGTGCGTGGCTTAGATTATCAACAACGCTTGTTAAGGCTAGATTTAACTAATTTGAGTTGAAGGAGATAAAGAGGTGATCTAATTCAGGTGCACAAATTGGTAAACAATTAAAAAGGAATTAAATTTAATAAAGGAATTAATTATAGTCTTAATACAAAAACTGATGGTCAAAGATATGAATTGAGAAGAAATAGCTATTGTCTAACTTGTGAAAGAAAAAATAATTGTCTTCCGAGACATAACTTTTTTACAAATAGAATTGTGAATGGGTGGAATTAACTCCCGGAAGATGAAGTAAAAGCAAAGAATTTAAATAGTTTTAAAGCGAAGCTTGAAAGTTGGATGGCTAATTAGATTCCAGCAATAACAAAATTTATCTAGAATTTTTATCCAAAAAATTTTAAAGATTCAGAAAAAAATTTGTAATTTGTAAATTTAATTTAATAAAAAGTATGTCAATATAAACAAGTTGCACTCGATCTTTAGAGTGGAAAATGGTTCATAAATTTGTTTAATGAAGAAAATCAGCACACTAGTTTAAAATTAAAAAACTAAAGTGGCAGGATTTTTATTTTATGTTTATATTTAATGATTTTATTTTAATAAAATTTAAAAAGGAAATTTACAAGTAAAAAATATTTAAAAATTAAGTTATTAAAGTATTATTAATGAAATGGTCAAAAAATTAACTATTAATGGGAAGCAAAACTTTTTTTGATTTAGAAAAAAATTAATTTAATGGTTAAAATTTGATTAGGAATCAAAAAGCTATCTTCACAACAGAATTCGACATATTTTTTATCTAATTAAAATTTTTTAAGAAATCTAAAAGATAAGTAAGGCTAATTAAAAAATTTAAAAAATTCAACCACTTCAAATTAGATCTTAACTAGATTAAAATTCTAAAAATACAATTTGAAAAATATTATAAAAGAATAAACTTAACATTATAGCCAAATTTAAAAATAAAAATGAAAACTTTGTATAAAAATTTGGTTTTCTTAGCTTTTAACCTGATTGTTTATTGTAACAAGATAAAACCATCTAATAGGACCGAAAATTTTTTGGAACTCTTGAAACTATTTCCTCAAATTCAGCTTCAGATTGTTCATGTGATATCTGGCTCACAAAAAGGTGATAAATTACCTACACGACTCAAAAGAGATCAAGATACCCTAGTAGAACAAATTAAAAACGATCAAGTTGGCAGTAGGCAATTAGTTGTGGTGCAGCAAAAAAAAGACCAAGATATGTCACAGATTGTAAGGGTCGAGCAAATCAAAAACTGCTTAAGCAATAAGCCTGTAACAAACGAAACACAAAATGTATTGATTAATCAACCTCAACAAGGCTCAATGCCTCAAATGCGCCAACAATCTTTTGAGCATGTATCTACTAGCCAGCCTCAACAAGGCTCAATGCCTCAAATGAGTCCAACGCCAGACAAAAAACAGAGGTTATATTTTTCAAATTAAATATTTAATATAGCATTCTTTTTTTTGTTTTAATTATTTTTTTAATACAAATTCAATTATAAAGTGCTTTTTAATATAGACAAGATATTATTTCATCAAAAATTTATTAAAATGAAGCATAATCTCATTGAAGCAAAAAAAACTATCATATGATAAATTGGTTTTATCTGACAATTATATTATTGGTAGAAACGCTTCTTGACCACTTAGATGGTCGGTCGGAAAACGAGACTTTTTTTCTATCTAAATATCTAATTTGGAAAAGGTTATTAATGGAAATTGTTTTAAAGATACTCATTTGATATTAAGCTTATTTTATTAGCTTTTCTTTGATTAAATGATATTATTTTATAGAATCTCTTGTTTGAAATTATTAATAAAGACTCAATTAAAAAAACTAAAAAAAATTCAAAAACTTAAAGAAATATTTATCTCATAATAGTCATTTGCATATCTTGTTCTCTGGTGATTGATACAATAGAAAATTTGAACTCCATTTGAGAGCAACCATTTGAAAATTTTTTCTAAAATTCTTGTTATGTTATGAAATAGACTCATTTTCAGTTGAGAAATGGACAAACATGTTAAAATATCTTATAAAATATTGTCTAGTCAAATGTTCATTAGCCTATATTTCAGTCAATTTATCTGACAAGTAGCCCCTTCTAGGTATCAATGGCTAATCATTTTTTGTTCAAAACTTTCGCTTTTGGAAGAATCAAAATAAATGCCTTTCTTAATTGATTTTTTTTTTCTCTATTGTCTTAGTGACTAAATAGCATCATATCCTGATTCTTGCTGATGATTCTTAACAAGGCTTTTCATTTTTTAAAATGAAAAGTTCTTAATGAATTAAATCTGAACTGAATAAAATTAATAATTGTAGCATTTATTTAACGAGGTTACTATGAGAAAGTTTTCAAAAAAAAAGGGTTTTTTCTCATTTCCGTCTTCATTCTCACATTTGTAATGGTTCTGCCTATAACCATAACTATTTTCATAAAAAGAGCAGTTAAATTTGATCTTAAGTTTTGTTTTCAATTTTAGTATATTAAGCATTATATTTTGTATTTAAGAAGCAGCATTTCAATTCAACTAAGAATGATTAATTCACTTATTATTTTTTCTTTTTTTCTTTCTCCTTAGTATTATCTTTTTCTTTAGGCTAGAAGTGGCCAAAATCCTAATTAAATAAATATATTGCAAGAAGAATTTCTTTTATTTATTTTAAATATTCTGAGTGTAAACCACTTAGTGCCGAATAAGAAGGTTTATTACACATTGACGAAAATCTAAATTCAATAATAACAAATAGAATTTAATTTTATATTATGAAAATAGTCTACTTTGTATTTGAAATAAAACAGTAATTTTCAATTGAATAGGAACACTGACATCTTTTTAAATTTTTTCTTCATTTTTTTCTTAATCTTTATTAAATACGAATGAAAATTATAAAAATAAAAATTTTGTCAATGACTTAGACTTAAACTTGTGACTTAAAAACAAGTCTTTCTAATACATCTTACGTATTACTTAATTATCAGCCTCTCAACTGATGCGCAATGATCAGTAAGAGTTAATATACTTGTAACGTATCTCAGAAGATAGACGCTTCTAGATGCTGATATAAACACTCTATTATAGCTCACATCTTGTCTTAATTATAAGCCCGTGTCCCTGACACAAACTCATGGGTATAAATAACGATTCCATTCTCAGTGCTAGGGAGATATATATTTTAGTAATTACACTAGCTATATAAATTGTTAGAGATCAACAATTATTTAATAAACTATTCAGAAGTATACTTGTTTTATCATTCATTAACCCGCTTCACATTTTTAACAAATAAGTTGACAAATGAATTAATAAAAATAATAAGTTTATTAAATTAAATGGTAAAAATAAATTCTAAAAAAATTTAAGATTGAGTAATAGCTGAAGGCTGAGTAGGCGGTAATATGTGACCTCCCTTGCGAGATAAAATCGAAATTTCAGCCTTTAGTGCCTCGATCTCTTGTGCCTGTAATTGGACCAAAGTATGCAATCTTCTGCGCTCTTCGAGCTCTTTCTTCGATGTGCTGGTCATTTCTTGTCCTAAACTTCTTTGCTTGTTGTCCAATACAGTCTCGAGCTTTTTGCTCTCAGACAAAAGCTCAACCATTTCGTTTATTCTAGTGGTGTTAGCCTTCAACAATTCAATGGACTCGTCTTTTTCCGAGTTTATCTTGTCCAACCATTCACGCATTACTTTCTCATGTTCAAATTCATTCTCTGCCATTCTTTGCTTTAATTCCTCAATTTGCTGGTTAACTGCGATCAATTCAATCTTTTCCAAATCAACAATCTTGCCATACTTGTCAATCATCATTTTGTTGCATAGGTCATCGAGCTTGCCGACATATTCGTCCATTTTCTTCTTATCTCTGATCAACTCTATGTGTCTTTCTTTTAAGTTTCTGAACAGCTTTTTCTCGGCCGCCTTCTCTACTTCAAGCTCTTTTATTCTGGTTTGTAGTCTGTCCAAATTATTGGCATCGAATGCAAGAGCTTGGGACAGGTCAGATGGAAATCGGCCTTTGTTCAAATACTGAATCTGAGCCAAACGCAAAATGACAACCACGTCCAGATCGTTTATCTTTTTTTGCTTTTCTTTTTGAAAATTTTCCAATTCTTGCTGAGCCTGTTTCAAGCCATTTTCGACAATCTTTCCTCTTTTTACCAAGCCATCCAAGTCTTTTTTGAATTGTTCGAATATTTTTTTTTCTTCAGCTATCTGCTCTTCATAGTCCAAGCGTTTTTCCCTAAGCTGACAAACTTGGTCGTACAACTCCTGTCTCAAACCAGAAGGGCAAATGTCCAAGTCGAGCTGCTCACGACCCTCAGCCTCGCTGTCGTCATCATCAAAGTCTTCGTCCTCATCATCCTCATCCTCATCTTCAGACTCTTCTTCTGACTCTTCATCCTCTTCAGCTCCTTCTACTTTTTTCTTTCTCTTAATTTTCCTCTTGTACACTTTGTTCAAAAAATCGCCATATTTGGTCTCATCATGGGTCATTTGGACAAAATTCTGGTACAAATGCTTCATACTTTCGTCCAATTTTTCAATGTCTTTTTTTTTAAGATCTATTTTTGACTGAATTTCGGCAAGCTTGCCCTGCATCTCAAGATGTTCGTCTTTTTTCAAAGACAATTTTTGCTCCAACTCATTTTCTGTCTTCTCAAAGTCTTTTAAAAGCAAAAATTCCTCAAATATGGTCACGTGACGAAGATCTGCTTTTTTCAAGTAGATGGAAATACGGGCCTTTTCGTGCCTGAGCACCTTTAGCTCGGCATCAAAGAGCTGAATTTTTTCCTCAATTGATTTGATAATTTGCTTTTGTTCGTAATGGAGACGTATTTCTTTTGCCTGAGTGGACTGTTTCATTAGCCTAGACATGGTTTCCTTATTGTGCCATAATTTTTTGACACCATTGAAGTTGGTTCTTTTTTCAGTTTGCTTTACGTCAACTTTTTTCGCTTGTGCTGGGCCTCCGAATCCTCCAAAGCCACCGGAGCCAGATTCATCTTCATTAGCTTTGTTTTGTCGGCTTTCCAATTCTTTTTTAAACTCAATCAGCTTTTCTCTGGTATGCTCATACTTTCTTTAATAAAATTTTTTCTTTAATTCTAGGGTTTAAAGAGCCTAATTTTTTATAATAATTATATAAAAACCAAAATTTTTAACAAAAAGATATTTCATTAAATTATTTTTTTATTTAATAATTATTTCAATAAATTTTTTTATTTTTGCTTATTTTTTAAATTTTAAATTTAACAATTTTCCTTTTTTAGCCTTTTTTAGCAGCTTATTAGAATAGATAATAGATGATTAAATTTTACATTATTCTTAATCTAAAATGAATATAATTCTTTACTAGAAGCCTAAATTTCCACCACATTTTTCATCTGACAAAAATTGAACTAATGTAATTTTATATTTTTTAAAAAATAGCCTAATTATCCGATATTAATAATTCCGAGTATTCTGAATTATAGACATATTGTACTGACTAAAATCGGACCTAAAATTTAAATTCATTTGTCTCGAATTTATTTTATATTCGTATTTAACTTGTTAATGAATTAATTAAAAAAAATTTAGAGCTTAAATTTGCTTGATAAAACATTTTTATTGAACATGTTGTTACTGCCAATTAAAAAAAATTTCAAAGTTAATCTATGAAAATTAAGTTATAAGTAAAAAGCTTAATTGGTTATTTGATTGAAGTGTGTTTAAATATCATATAAAAACTAATCCTTTTTTTATCATTATCAACAAGCATTAAAAATACAAGGATAAAAATGTCCGTTAAATTTTGAGTTGATCAAATACAAATACATGAAAACTCTAAAAATTGACAGAGAAATTAAACTTTGAAATTTAAAATTTTTTGATTTTTTAAAACGAATCAACGCCTTCAGGACCTTTTTTCTCAATGTTCCTAGTGCTCAAAGGCAAGCTTAGTAAATGCTCTTTAACATGAGGTTGTGGTCACTCAACAGAATCATAGAAAATTTTGACTTTGAAAAAGTGCAAAAAATGCGTTTTTTTCGATTTTTCAAAGTTAAATTTCTTAAATTTCAATACTTAAGATATCAAGACAAAATTTTAGACACTTATAAAGCAAATTATTTTACATTTGAATACCCGAAAACTCTCTTCTAATAATAACAAATAACTAAAACTTGTAAAATTTTTAAAAAGTCAAATTTTTTTGTTTTATTAATGAAAAAATGTGTGTGTGTGTGTTTTATCTTTTTTTTTGTTAATATTCAGAATTAAATGTCATTTTAGACCATTTTCGGTATTTAACGACATGTCGTAAAAATATTTAATCTTTTTTCTGGCAAAATAAATACTTATGGTGGTGAGAAATTGAATAAAGCTTACTGTTCTGGTATTTCCTCCAAGTGCATAACTGGTCGCTCAATGGGCACTACATTCTCCTGGTCTAAAATGTACTGTATTTGCTCAAGTCTATCAATAGCACTGTTTATTTCATCAACAAGACACTTTTTCTTATCTCTTAGAGTAAGAACTTTTCTATTAAAAATCATTTGGTTGTTATTTATCTAATAAAATACATAACTATTCAAAGTTTATCTTATATTTAGTTTATTTACAAATTTTTTAATCATCATTAGGCGCTCAACAGCCTTAAAAACATTCATTCGGTCATTTTCAGACACCACATAGTCATCACTCGATTTGAGCTTAAAATCACCAATTGTTTCTTCGGCATGCTTAATATTGGCCAAATCCTCCGGATTCTCATACCCATCAGGAAGCTTTGACTTCATCAATTCCTGCCATTCACGCTTCCGTTTAAGTCTCTTATTGCGTCTTTCTTCCATCTTTTTCAGCGCTCTTTCGACCTTGGCAGCAGTATTTCCGCGCAATTTGCCAAAAATTTTTTTCATCTGGTCCATGATTGTTTGGCCTTGGAGTAGACTGTTCTCGCTATCTTCAGACTTCACATCCAAAATACCTTGATAAGAATTACAATTAGCCACAATTTATTTCTAAAAAGCAATGCTAAGCTAATCAAGAATGTACAAAAGCATAATTTATTAAGCTAATTTTATAGATAGGATAATTGAAGATAAGCTATTTCAGCTATACTATTCCCATACTGTAAATGTCATCAAAACTAGATCTAGAGCTATTATCATCAAACTCTAAAACATTAGATATTTCTTTTCTATCAACTAGTTCATTAGTTTTTAAATTGTCTAAATTCAAACCTTGGCTATCAGCGTTTAAAATTTCCGAAACTTTAATATGGTAAAAAAAAATATAAATTTTTGGTAAATTTTAATTTAAATTTGTTTAAATTTTTTTAATATTTTATGAAATATTTCTAATTAAAACTGGACTAAATTATTAAACTGGTTTAAAAAAAAAGTTTTTAAATATCAATCAATAAAATAATGATTTTTTCTGACATTAATTAATCATTTTTAAATAATCTATCTAAATTGAGATCAAAATTTAATTGTTACTTTGACCAAATGACCAATCGTGTTGATAAAACAATTAAAACCTACCTTGTGCATCCAAATTCTCTTTGGTCTTTTGTTTTTCAATTAATTTTGCCAAATACTGATGCTCCAATTCAGCTTTGTATGCTTCCATATCCTTTGGCAAAGTGACAGTCCTGAATGTGGACACACAAATACTTTTGTCAAATGTATGCACTACAAAGTGATCACAGTCAATTGCATCTTTAAATTTTGACTGCACTTTTTCCAACATAAGCCGGCACTTTTCAGACTGCCAGGCAAGCTCACGGTACGTGAGATCAATTTTGTCATTTATTTGCTTGATCACATGCTCTTTGATGGTTTCTTCAAGCATAAATTCATCGCTGCTCAACTTAAGTCTGGGCACCAGTTGGTCATTTTTGGTAGTCAAGTCTTTGAACAATTTTCTCAAGCCATTTATTTTTTGTCTCATGTCGGCTTTTTTGCCCTCAGCTATGGCAATCATTTTGTCATATTCGGACTTTTGCTTAGCTTGTTCAATACTATAAGCAGATGGGTCATCTATGTCTGCCACTTCTTTAACTTCACTTTTGCACACAACCTTAATTTTTTCTTTCCTGGCCTTTTCCAAGTCCTCTGGTGACGAATTGAACAATATTCCAAATATGTTACTATCAGCACCAATAGAGAACAAAAATTTCTCATCATAGCTCAAACAAACATTGGTCACATGACCATACTCGTTGTCATGGTAACCAAACGACCAATAGTGTTTAATGTCCTCAATTTTTTTCGACTCTTCCATTGGACTCACACGAAGCACTCCATTCTTTTCGCCCATTATTGAATATTTCTTGGATTTACTTAATTAAATAATTAATTAAATAATTATTATTTTAATAGTTATAGTCCCAAATTACTCATAAATCATGCACGTAAGTGGTATATCTTCGCAATGGGTTAGATCAGATTTGACCACTGGCACTCCTCGGATTGGTTCGTCAATTTTCTCTGGCGACATTTTCGCCTTTTGGGCTTCGTCCAAAAATTTACACTCATACAGGTACCCAGCATCATAGTCGTCCATCGATAGCCAAAAAGTATCCTGAGAGCTGTACATAGCCCAGCATATTCTGCTAGGCGTTTCTGGTATGTACGGTTTCCATTCTTCTTCTTTGGGCTTTGAGTCCTCGTTTTCCTCGTCTTCGGCATTCTCGGCCTCTTCGGCCTTTTTTTCCTCTGCTTTTTTCTTTTTTTTTTCCTCTTCTTCGTCGATTCCCCTCAATCGCCTCAGTTCCATCTCTTTCTTTAGCCGCTCTTCTTCCTCAATGCGTTTTCGCTCAAGCTCCTCTTCATGCTTGGCAAAAAATTTTAAAAATCTCCCTAAAGATAATTAAATTACTCTTAAAAATGATTTTATTGATTTGAACTGATATTTTCTGTGCTTGAGGCCCAGTTCTATCAAGTATGTTTTTGTTACATCATAAGATCCTGGTACTGGCGCATCAAACTCATATACAGCCCCGTTCTCCATACAAACCAGGAGTCTATTTTTATTCTTTAAAAATTTAATAATTTATTAAGACAAATATATTTTTTCTTCTAAATAGCGTACATAATCGGCTGGGGTCCATGTCATAAAAGTTACTTTGGATGGCAAATTTACAAAACCAATTGGAGATCGGGCATTTTTGCTATTCGAAAAAAAGAACACAGTTTTATCATCGCTCTTAAATAATAGTAACAACAATTAAATCTGTATTTTAAAAATTAATTCATTAAATAAGATATTCAATAAATGTTATGACAATGGTATTTGGTAAATTCCAGTCGTTTTTTTTATTTTCATTAGATTTTTAAACAGACTTTCTTTCAAATTTGACAAAATAAAAGAGAAATTAGCATTTAAAAAAAAATAGAACTCTATTAAATTAAAATTTTAAATTATCTTATCTTTACTTAAATTTAAATATATAGAAAAAGTAATAGTCAACTCCACTCATCTTAAATGTCTATAATTTACAGTTCAGTATGATCAAATGCAAGGTAGTATTTAAGAATGTGTAAAATAGAAGTTGGACAAATTACTTTTTTATCTTAATTATTTGTTATGCTAGCTCAGTAAATACTCTTTAACATACTACTTGGAGGTTATGATCACTCGACAGGATCATAGAAAATTTTGACTTTTTCAAAGTAAAAAAAAATGCGTCTTTTTCGATTTTTCAAAGTTAAATTTATTAAATTTCAATACTTAAGATATCAAGACAAAATTTTAGACTTTTTTGATTTCATAGATTAACCATTTGATCAAATTCACTAGTTCACGATTTTTACAGCAAAAATGGCTAGCTAGTTGTTTACACAGTGAGGTATTCTTTTGCTCAAAAATAGTGTATTTTTTTCTTGAGTAATTCAATAAGTCATCACACATTTTGCTATTATCCAATTGTTTAAGAACAAATATCTTATGTTTTAAGTAGATCTATTTAATTTTTTCCTTCCTTAGGGACTCAAGCAAAGGTGCAATTTTCGTATACTTTTTAATAGCAAAAACTTTTTTGAGTAGCATTTTTTATCGAATTTCAAACTACCCAAGTTTTTTATCACTAATTAGAATAAGATCAAGATGATACCTAAAGTTCAATTGTCAGAATTGTTTATTTTTAAAAAGATCGCAATAAATATTCCACTAGAAAGAAAACGACGAACTAGTCGTCTAAAAGAAACTGTTGCCTCAACCTAGCGAAACACAAATGATTAACGGCATCAGTATAATTGCGGAGAAGAGTCAGAAAAAAACAACCAGTCTATAAATAGAAAAAAGAAAACGAGTTAAACCTTTTCGGTCTAAATCAAAAATACATAAATTAGTTTTTTCTTAATAAAAATTTTGTTTCTTTTTTCATTATTGCATCAATTCAGCTCATATCTTGTCTTAACTGTAAGAGCATTTAGGTATAAATAAGAATTCCATTATTAGAACTTCAGAACGTTCAATAACTTAAATAAAGATTTAATTGATTAAACATTGTTTTCATATCGGTTACACACTTCTCATAATTCTTTGGTCTGCCTTATTTCGTTTTATTTACAAATTCCTTTTCATTAAAAAGATTTATAAGTGCCAATTGATGGGAAAAATACCACCATTTTAGATAATATTTACAATCACATTTTTTTGAATTCAAACTATAAAATTTTTGATCAAATTTCAAGCGTTCAATCTTGCTCAAACATTTTTAGATGCGCAATTAAATTTCATTGAATTTTTAGAAATTACAATCATTTTTCAAAAGTTTAAAAATAAAGCTTTGAAATGATAAAAAATAAAAAATCTGCTCTTTATATTCATAAATATATACTTTGAAATTTGTCTAAAGTTAACAACAAAAAATGAATTTGAAAAAAAAATGTTTTGTTTTTAAATAAAATAAAAGAAAAAAGATGAAAAGAGAGAGTGAAAATTAAAATTGTATTAAAATGCTTAATTAATTATATAATAAAAAAAATTTAATCTAATTAAATTCTACTTACTCCTGTAGCGATGAGCTCATTTTTGGAATCGACGGCAATCTGAGTAATAGAATCAGTGTGTGGCTTGAATATCTCGAACATAGTCAGCTCGTATTTGTCATTCTTAGGCACGAGCTTTAGAAACCTAAGTACTCCGTCCTTGAAACCTGCAGCAATGGTTCCACCATCTGGATCAACCTTTTGAATAACAAATAATCATAATGACCAAAAAAGATTGGCAAACAAAATAATTACTGCTGTATTTAGCCATCTAAGCGAGGTGCCACTTTTACCAAATTTCTTTTGGCATAATATTTCAAAATTGGTATAGTCATATACTTTTACCGACCCGTCGTCAGCTGTAGTGGCAAACAAATGACTTATTGGACAGCACTCGATGCCATTGATGCATCCAGCATGATAATTGAAAAGCTTTCTTGGATCTTCGCTAGTTGCACTAAATCCCAAATCTATTTTCCATATGGCTCCATTGGAGTCCTGAGCATACCAAATAGTAGACTCTTCACTTATGTCTTTGACCATTGACCTCAGCGCCACGTTGTTTCCCACTTTGAGCTCATTTAAAGGCTCGATCTCGAGCTTGACTCCTTCTTCGCTAGGCTCTGACGAATCTATGGTCTCAAAGTCCCATACTCTTATCGAACCATCATCTCCAATAGTGTATATGTCACCTTCATTTAATGTTATCTGCTGAATAGTTCCCACATGGCATGATTTGTTTTTTTTGCGACAAATCTCTGTCTGAATCAAGCTTTCGTCCCACAGTAGCATGTTGCCCCATTCACATCCTGATAAAACTTTTCCATCCGGCAATTCAGCATAGCCTTCAATGTCAGAAATTTCTGTCTTGCCAAATTTGCCAATATCGCCCTGAAGCTTAAAGCCAGTAAATGTTTTGGCCATTTTCCAAAACTTGATGTGTCCAGTGCCGGCTGATGTCAATATACCATCCAGATCTTTGGAAAATGTTACTTTGAAAATGTCCTGGGAAAAAGCTTTGGTTCTAAGGACAACTTTTTCTTCTCGCCAGTCCCAGATTGTGAGCATGTAATCTGGCGCTGAGCCTAGAGAAGCTATCAAATTTCCACTCGGATCATAGTCAAGAAAAGCGTAGCCTTTCACAGTACCTTGTCTCAGAATGCGGTACAATCTAAGCGATGGATAGGCATAAATGTTTACATTAGGCACATTGCCTTTCTCTCCAACAGCAAAGTATTGTCTACTTGGATGGACAGCTATGGCTCCGACTGCACCACCGCTCAGTGTGTTCAAATAGCGTTGTTCCCTGGTGCGGATGTTCAACAACTGGACCAAACTACCAGCACTGAATATCAAGGTTTCTTCATCAATTAAATTCAAATTAGAGCGTTTTTTACAGTCGTAGCCAAATGAATGGAACAACTGGAGACAATTATTGTTCATATTTGACTCTTCGGACATGACAGGCTTAAATATCATGGATTCATAGTCGTAGAAAAAATCCGGGTCCATTTTGGGTGCTTGGGCTTTTTTCTGTTTTTTTGGTTTTTCTATCTCAGCTGGTTGTTCTGGTTGTTCTGGTTGTTCTGATTGTACATTTTCACTTGGACTTTCATTTGGCACATCCTCGCTTTCTTCATTTTGTTCTATTTGCGCACTCTGCTCATCTTCTTTACCATCATCCATGGCAACATCTAAAGGCTGAGTCTCATCAGACATTTTAATATCTAAATTTATTAAATTAAAATTTTTAAATTTGTTTATATTATAGATAAGATATTTTAATCCCCATAAAGCTGATTTAAGAAAGCTATAATTTAAAATTTGATTTTTGCTCAGCACTAGCGATTTCTTACTGTTAATTAATTCCGGTGGATTTTCATTTTCCGAGTCGGATAAACTTTCCTCACCAGACTCGGTATTATGTTTTTTATAAGAAAATAAAATTGGAGAAGAGCGTTGTTTAGGTTTAGTAGAGTTATTAATTATTAAGGAATCTTTATTATGTGTATCATCCTCATTTTGGTCATCTTGGACCAAAATTGAGTCTAGAGAATCCCTGTCCGAAAACGACCCATTTATTTTTTCATTTGAACTAGTGGACACTTTAAAATTAAGATCTTTGTTTTCATCATTCAAATTTTCAAATGATTTTTTTATATCTGATAAGGACCTGATTGAAAGTGATTTATCATCACTTAAATATGAGGCTGATTTTTTGTCACTATCTAAAATGGGACTATTTTCTATGTCTCTATCAGTTAGGCTGCTTGACTTATCTAATTTGTCAAATGACTTTTTTAAATCAGACAATGATCTAACTAAAGGTTGATCATCTAAAACAGACGATGGTTCTTTGACTTCTGGTTTATTCTGGTCATCTAAGTTAGAAGATGGTTCTTTGGTCTCAATAGAATCCTGTGTATTTTTCTCAGCATCCGAACTGGATCTTAAGACTGCTGGTTTATTCTGGTCATCTAAGTTAGAAGATGGTTCTTTGGTCTCAATAGAATCCTGTGTATTTTTCTCAGCATCCGAACTGGACCTTAAGACTGGTGGTTTATTCTGGTCATCTAAATTAGAAGATGGTATTTCATTCAAATTGATAACTCTAGGAGACTTAATTAGTCTATTTTGTCTGTCAAAATCTATGGGTGATTGCCTAAATTTTTCCAAAATTTCTAGTTTATCATTGTCATTTGCATCTTTATTATCTAAATTTGATTTGTCTGTATCTAAGTTGTTATCTAATTCTAATTGTACCAAAGTGGTATTGTCCAACTTTTGAATTTTACAGTCATCAGAAATTTCATCAAGATCTGAACTGCTTTCTGAGTCTATTAAATTTTGTTCCGTCTTGTCTGAATTTAAAAAAGATAATGGTATATCAATTGAATGCTTTCTTGCTGACTCAATCAAGTCTTGTTTAGTCTCATTGATGGGCTCCAGCGATGGTCGATGAGCACGTAGCGGATTTTTGACCGTATCAATTGAAATTTTTGGTCTATTTTTTTTTTCTTGTTTTTTTGGTAAAATTTCTGGTCTTTTATTAAATTTAGCATCTATTTCCACTATTTTTATAGCCTTAAACTCATTCTTTTTTTTTTCCATTATCTTATCTTTTTCTTTAATCAAATGTTTAGCTGGTACAATCGTCGATATTATTTCTTTTTTTTTCGGCTTGAAGTTTTCAAATTTTACCAATGGCTTTCCATAATTTGTCTTGATTTGATCTTTTTTTGGTTGTTCTATTGGAGAGTTTTGTTTGGCAAGTTCAGGGGTAATCGGCGGAGTCTGTGATGGGGTTTTGTCTGATGAGGACGAGCTCCTTGACTTTATTTCGTCTACAATGCCTGATATCACTGTTTTGGCAAGTCGGTCTAGACCATCCGACTCAACCATAGACGTCCATTCTTTTTTCTGCTTTTTTTTATCTACATAGATAAATTTGTCATTTTTTTCAAGTGAAACCATTTCATTTTGCCTATTTATCACTTCGGCCTCATACAATTCCAGTTTTTGATGATATTTTATCTTAAACTTTTTCAAAGCAACGCATTTTAATAGATGGAAAGCTCGTTGCCATGATAATTTACGCTTCATATCTTAAAGAACCATTAAAATCTATTCTCATTCAATAAAACCCTTACCATGATTGTCTTTGGACATTTTAAAGAGTTAAAAAATATTTTAGAATCAAGCTATTAGTGTTATATTAATATAAAATTATAACTTAAGGTAACCATGGTAACATGTTTCCTTGATACAGAAAAAATAATAAAACTTAAAGCATACACAACATAATGATATTTTGAATAAATTTTGCAAAATAAAGAACAAATTTATTAATTATTAAAGATGATTAATTAAGTTTCAATTGAAAATTACTTGTTGATAACAGCTTGATTTGAAAACCAAATTCCTTAATTAATAAATAATCTACAATTAATTTTTCGATTAAACTAAATAAAAAATTTACTCCAAGAATAATATTATTATTCATATTCATTTAATAAATTACTATTGAAGTTTTATTTTAGCCTCAAAAAATTATTCTCCAAGTAAAAAAGCAAACTTGGAGGCTAAGTATATTTTAAAAAATAGATAAAAGTCGAGTTAATGAAAATGATTTTGGACCAAAACAATTAAAAAAAATTAAATTATTTTCATTTATAAGTTGTGTGTATTTTTTAATTTTTTTTTAATTTTGCTAAATAGATTGTTATAAGCCTTGTTTATAATGTATTCCGACATGTTAGGATCTGGTGGTTCGCGGTTATACCATAAATGAAAAGTAGAGATTCAAATAATAACTTTATTTATAAATGGCCACTTCTAGCCTAATAAAGAATAGAGAAAGTTGACAAATAATCGAAAGAATTAGTTAAGAAAAATTGAGAGACAGAAATAAAAAAAAAGAATCAAAGACTAACTAATTTACACATTTTTAAATACTATGACTTTCTCCGGAAGGAGACCATTGTATTGCACTGTGAGTTGATCAGAAGCTACATAATTTAAACGTTTCTTTGACAATTTTTTCTCAATCGAGTTTGTTTCCAATAACTTAATAGCGACTCAGAACATCATGTTTCAACTAGATTAACAATAAAAAATTTTATAGCACTATTAGTAAAATCAAGCAAACAGTGACCAATAATGAAACTTCTTTCCGTCATCCAACTCAACTCTCAACATAAAGTATGTAAATACTTGATCAATGATAAAAAATGATAAAAAAATATTTTCATGCATGAAATTAAATAACCTTAATTATTATTACTAAAACTTAGATTTTTAAGGGTGGCGAACAGTTTGATAACGGAAATGAAAAAAAGCTTAAAATAATTGATGAAAAATTAATTCGTCAATTGTTGATTGTATCATTTGAAAAAACAGTTACTTCGAAGAACAAAAAACTGAACATGAAGCCAGAAGATTACATCTTTTCCAAAATAGAGTAATTTTGGAACACTCAGTCAGAGGTGTATGGCTATTTTACGAGTGTGTGTCAATCGTCAGGCTTTGGCAAGTCAAGAGCTTGTCAAAATTTATCCAAAAAAGCGTATGTAGTGTTTTGTGCATTCGACAAGGGAAATCCAAAAAGAAGCTACTTGGCAGATAAATTGACTAGGTGTATGCTAATGATTATTTGACTATACAATATTTTACTAGATAGTTTTACATATTTGATACATATTTCATATTCATTTCCTAGATCTAAATACGTCTATTTCATATCAAGAGTTCTACAAATAACTCTTAAATGTTTTCTTATTTCGAAAAGTTAAATTTCTAAATGTAATTATTCTTAATGTGATTATTTATAAGGCAAAAAAAGGTTAATTTGAAAAAAATCAACCATTTCATTTGAAATATACATATAATAATTCTTATTTTAGTATTTTAAAAGAGTTTTTGAAATATTCGGAAAGTATTTAAAAAACTTTACAATTTTTGTTAAAGATTAGAGGCTAAGTTTTTGTAAATAAGCATATATGCAATATTTAAGTGATGGAATTTATAGAATCCATGTGAATCATCTTACAAAAAAATTAACGGATTATTTAATTCATAAAATAAATAAAATCCATGAAATCTATTATTTTACTTTTATTTTTGTAGTATGTTGAGTGAGTGGATTTTGTTAAATAGAAATTTCTTACAGATTCTATGATTTTACTTATCTTTAATTTGATTATGTTTGATTATTTTAAATCTAATTTTAACCAGGTTAAAAAGTATGAAAAGAATGATCCTAGATTTATAAGTTTAAGCTTTTTGAAAAATAAAATAAAACATGGTTTATTGATCAATGGTTTAAAAGATATAAACAATTTAGAAATTGATTTAATAAATCTAAGCCAGATAAATTGATGACAAAAAGTTAAGAAAGCATAATTAACTAATCAAACGGAAGTCTAATTTTCTCAAATAGTTATTTATAGGGAAAATTTTAAAATTTTAATGTAAAAAAAAAATTTTATTTATTGAATAAATTTTTGATTAATTAAATATTTTAATTAATAATAAAAACTTCTCATATTATTTAAAATAGCAAAAGATGATTTCTTTGGCTATTGTATTGTCAGTTCCAGTTAAATTCGAGCAATTCTGTGATCTGGAAAAGTTGATCAAAGCTGTCTAAGTGTCCGAATCAATTGAGCAAAAAACTATATTATTTAAACTAGTAGTGATAATATGCTAAAATTTGCTTCAAAAAAAAAATTGCAGTTACTCAGTGAAAATCGCTATTTTTTATATGATGGGTCGTTTAACGTTGCACTATACTTATTCTAATATGTCTAAAAATCGGAATAATTTACTTATTTTAAATAGATTGCTTTCGATCTTCCATAAGAACAGACGCCTTTAAGGTGTGTGTGCGAGAGTTTGAGACTCAAATCGCTAACCAGTATATAAAATATTTTTTCAAATACTGTATTCCCATGCAAAAAAGTGGTAATGCAAAAAGTTCCATCTATGTAGCTTATTGTAAAGCACACTTAGATCTTAAAAAAATATTCAATTTCAAGAAACTTTCTGTCATCTAAATGCTTCTGTCATATAAATTCTTCTATAAAGACATGATCATTATGAAGTAGTTTGGTTTTGTTTTAATTTTTTGATTTAATAGGTATAATGATTTAATAGGTATAATTAGGTATAATGTCTGGATCGGGTTTTACCAGTGAGTTTGCTTCGTCACATACAAATATCAATGGCTTGTTGCTTTGGTAACAAATAAGCTTGTCGGTTTGTGGACAATTTTGATCAAGTTTATCTAGTTCTTGAATAAGAAGACTTTGATGCTGAGCAAATGAAGAATGGCCATCAAAACCATTAGAGAATTTCTTGTAAAATTCTTCATATGAAATAGACTCATTTTCATTTAAGAAATGGACAAACAAATTTGTTTTAATATTTTGATTTTTAAGTATAATGTCTGGATCGGATCTTACCAGTGAGCTTGCTTAGTCAAAATTTTAGTATCAAGTCATTTGTTTGGCTTTTTCAAGAAAATCCAGGAATCTCGGCCAGTTGACTTCATTTATTGCCTTCCTGGCAATTTTTCTGAAATCATTTTGCCATTTGGCTCTAAGTTTTCCAAAGAGATCTATTTTAATCTAATTTTTTCTATTCGAATAAATATTATTTAATAAAAGTTTAACAAATAAACAGATTTTGTTTGCAATTATATTTTTTTAAATATAAAAAGTCAAAAAATCCAAAATATTTAAATTGATTAATAAAAAAATAAAAAATAAAAATTTTTACATGAAAATGGAATTTATTTTTTCTGGCATAATAGTTATCAATGAAAATCTCAGTAAACAGCTTTATTTCTATACAATGAAAATAAATTCAGAAAAAATTGATCTATAGCTATTTCCACCAACAATTGGATAAAACATTAAAATAATTAAAAATTTATCAATTAATAAAATAATGATTTTTTATAATAATAGATAAATGTTGATGTTCGAAAAAATATTCTAGATAAAAACATGATTTATTAATTATTTTTAAATAATCTATTAAAAAATATCTTTTAAATTTTAAGATCATTTCACCAAATGACCAATCGTGTTGATAAAACATTAAAACCTACCTTGTGCATCCAAATTCTCTTTGGTCTTTTGTTTTTCAATTAATTTTGCCAAATACTGATGCTCCAATTCAGCTTTGTATGCTTCCATATCCTTTGGCAAAGTGACAGTCCTGAATGTGGACACACAAATACTTTTGTCAAAGGTATGCACTACAAAGTGATCACAGTCAACTGAATCCTCTTTGATAGTTTCTTAAAGCATAAATTTAATCTGGGCACTAGTTGGTCATTTTTGGTAGTCAAGTCTTTGAACAATTTTCTCAAGCCATTTATTTTTTGTCCCACCTATGGCAATCATTTTGTCATGCTCAATATGGACACTTTTGCTTCACTAAGTTCAAAATTTTCCGATTTACCATCATACCAACTAATTAATAAATGATCAATTTTTTTCTATTTTTTCAATTAAAATTAAATAATATTTAAAATTTATTATCAGATGATAGGGTTTTAATTTTTACTTGACTTAATTTTTGTCTTTTAAAAACCATTAAAACTTAGAGAGACTAATCTAGAAAATTATAAATTTAATTTTCAACACTTTCAATAATTGTTAATTAGATTTTGGCTAGAGTTTCGAAAATGGAGAGCAAAAAGGATATACAAGATATAGAATTAATTGACATTGAGGATATAGTGCCATTTGGCGGCAACTCGCTCTTTCTAAGCATTGCCAGAGTTCTTATTTACATGTCCCAGAAGAATAAACAGTTTGCCAATGCGCTTAATCTCTGTATTAATTTGACCAAAAGCGATTTGGCGGTAGACATCGACCTGCAGAATCTGTTGAGAATTCGCTTGTGTGAGTACTGGCTAAACACAGGCGTGCACTTTGACGAAAAAAGAAAAATGTTCTACCTGTCCAAAGACTTTAATGCCTATTTTAATGGCAATGTCTACGACTTTTTGATCCAAGTCTACCAAATGAGCATAAACAACTTTTCAAACAATCCACTGTACAAGAAATATGCTTTGGGAACTCTAAGCAAAATGCTCAAAATGAAAATTTATTACAAAAAATCAAATGGAATGTGGAAATGCTTCAGTCCCAATAAGCGTCAGCCTGAATTAAAAAAGATAACAGTAGATAACCAAAATATTGTTGACCAAATGGACTATTTGAGCAGCCAGACTATTTATTTACAAGAGTTCAAGTATGAGGTGGCAGAACAGGCTCCTGTTTTGAACAAAAACGTCCGGTTTTTGCTCGACAAGAAGCTCTGGCTGTTCAACCATCACGAAAATTCCAAAATTTGCATGAAATTTTCCCAATTTAACGATACCACTGAGCTCAAAATTTACCAAGACGAGTATTTCTTAATTGACAGCAAGATTCTGATAAGAATATTTTTATCTCATCTCAATGATGTAAGTATTTTTGAGAAAGTGTTTTGTGTGTTCATATACAAGGTCCCCGTCGAGATTTTGATCAAGTCATTCAGAGCTAATCCGCAGCAAGCGAGTCTCTTCTATTCAAGTGACACACATTTTGAATTTACTCCCGAATGTAACACAATTGGAAAACAAATTGCCAAATTGGAGGACTTGAATAACTTAGATGAAAGCCTTTTTATAAGGTATTTGAATTTTTTATGGAATGGAAATGGTAAGTTTACCAAAGATGTTGTAAATAAAAACTTTCAAAAATTAATCAATTATTTTAACTAAATTATTAAACAATTTGTTCTGTAATTTATGAATTTTTTTGAATAAATTATTAATTACTTTCTAGATTTGATTTTTATTTATAAAAACTTAATTTTTGAATAGATAATAAATTTAAAAAATGAATGATGATGTAAAATGTTTACAAGTTATTTTATTGTAAATAAAAATTAAATATAAATTTAAAGACCAAATTGAAATCCAGTTGTAGATTGATGATTATGGCCAAATTAATGGCCATTAAAAAAATTAATACCAAAAGAGTAAAAAATAGTCTATTTGATTGTTCATCTTTCAATACATAACAAATTTTCATTCTTAAAGATCACAGTTTTATGTCTTTGGGAAAATTCTTTAGAAAAAGCTTCTGATTTTACATGTTAAAAATATGAAGGACTTGTGAACGGCCATGAATTTACAATGAACAGATTGCATGTAGAATAGAAAAGTAGTCAAAAGGGTTAATTAAGCTCATTTTTATAATTAATAAGATTCATATTCAGATAAAAAAAATTTTAACACTTTTTTTGTTTTACTATTCCTAAGGAAATTATTGATCTCATCATTCTATAAGACTTTTTGTTGACGGACCATTATCTGCTCCTGAGCTGATTTAGCCATAAATTGTATATAATTAAAGATATCAATTGGTATTAATATTTATTAAAACAAGAACCCAAAAAAATATCAAAACAATATAAAAAAAAGGAATTTATACATATTTATATTACATTGTAACCAGCGACAATTCATTCAATTTTACAAACTTACTATACTTAATTAAAGATTACTAAGGAATAATAAAACAGTCTAAATTTGTCATTTATCCACCCAGTGACACTTTTCTTTAACTCATTTCTTAATTATTTATCATTTTACTAAGAGAAGCTTTGTCTATTTTTAACTCTGTACAGTACTCATCCTGGGTATCTTGAGCAAACTTGACTAATTTGTTTTTGTCCCATGCCAACTTTAAGTATAATAAGGTTATTCAAAGGCTTTAGGCTAATTTTGTTATTTTGCTATCTATTAAATAAATTTTGTATAAAAAATAATAATTAATTTAGAGCTAGACCAATAAAAGAATCAACTCATTTCTTTAAGCTTAATTTTAAATTGAGTAATAAATTTGTTAAATATCGATTTTGCCAATTGAATTGATAATGCAAAGCTTATAATGGATGAGTTATTTTATTGTGAATGAAAATGATTAGACAAATTTAAATTAAACATTTGATTATAATATTTTTATTTTTGAATATTATTCTTATACAAAAACAATAAACTTAAACAACAATTTACTCAGATATACTAAACGAAAGAGTGATTGGTTTAATTAAAAAAATCGGAAGGATAAAATTTTAATATTAATAAATTATAAAGTTAAAAAATAGATAAATCTAATTTGACTTGTTAATTTTTTTTAAAAGAATTTCATAGCTTTTTTCTCTAAGTTAATATGTTTATATAAATACACCATGATAAAACATAAAATTATTGCATCAATTACCAAAGTCTGTCCTTGCATACTCTTTACCAACTTTATTAGAAGATTTTACCAGAATTATTTTATGAAATATCGCACATTAGAATTTTATAGCTTTCTTGTAAGCTTCTTCAATAGTCTTAGGTTCTCTTAATTGAACTTAAAATGTAAATTTAGGCTTTAGTGCATGAGAAAAAAATTAGGGCTTGTATTTAAATGGGTATTTATTTATTTAATTGGGTATTTAGCTAAAAATCAATTATGATATTAGATAAATAGTTTGAGTGCTTAAATTATTTATTGGGTGTTAAATAAAATAAATAAGTATAAAAATGTATTATTGAGGTGAAAAAAAATCAAATGAGTGTATAAAAAATCATTAAGAGTATTAATTAATCCTAGTTGGGAATTAATTACCTAAAAACAATATAAATATTCTTAAAAATAATATTAAATTAAAAAAATTATTACAAAATAAAATTTTATAAAATGATTGCGCCAGAATATTATAGCAGCCAGGAGGAAACTGATGTTGAGACAACTTTTGAGAAAACAGTACATGATTCTCAAAAGAAGACAAGAAAAATACCAATTTGGGAAATTATTCAAACATTTGACAGCGCCGATGACGCAGAAAAAAGCATTGGAAAGGAATGGTCAAAATGCACAAAATATGATACAAATGAAGGCTCAAAAGTACCTTATCGTTGCAATCGGACAAAAAAACGCGGTAAACAATGTAGTGCAAAGATGTATCTTCTTTATCATTGCCATAACCAGAAGGTGAATTTTAGAACATAAAAAGTTTATTTTAGAACCATCTATTTCCCTTAATTTGTGGACTAATTCTTACCAATGGGCTAAAGAATCGAAAGAAATTAAGATACTTGATGATAAGTTTTATATTCTTTCAGATGATTTTAATAAGGTTACTGATTCTGAATTTAAGCGTTATAGATCTGGAAAATTTACAACTTTTGATCATTTTGTGAAGTCATTTAATATATGGTGTGTTGATAGAGACAATTGTCAAGATTGGAAACAGGCTAAATGCACTTGTCCTAGTTTTCTTAAAGAATACATATGCAAGCATGTTGTTGGTTTGGCTATTAGATTAAAAGAAGTCAGTCCTCCATTAAAAGCTAAATCAGTACCAATCGGACAAAAAAGAAAGAGGGACAGACCTACCTTAGCAAAAAAAGCATTAATTAGAGATGAATTTTTTTTTTTAATTTTTATAATACTGACAATAATTTTTATAATACTCAAAAATCATTTTTATAATACCCAAAAATCATTTTTATAATACTCGACAATAATTTTTATGTACCCGTTTTTTATTTCTTTTTCAATAAATTTCACAAAAAATAAATTCCCAAAAAAATTTTTTTTTAACACCCAAATAAGTATTATAAATACCCATTTAATAATAATCCAAAAATTAGTATTAGATCCTCTTGTGCCATACCGGATTAATTGGCCACTTCCGGACATTTGATCAAGAAACTATCAAACTTTCCTATTAACAAAGTACTTAGGGCCGCCTCCTTCACATAAGTAGTGATCACTGCAAGCTCAATCTTCAGCGACTGTAATGTCATTAAGTACCATTTAAATCCAATTCTCGATACTTTCTGTACTTGTTGCATAGTATAAAGATTCTCTATATATATTTATATAGATCTTATATCTTCTTTTCATTTGCATCAAATTCCATCAACAGCTTGCTCTTCACTTCTGGGGTTCAATTCTAATCAACCGTTTTAATTGCTTCTTTTTGACTTTTGGTGGCCATCTCTCATCGCTGCAACAATTTAATGGACAAATGCGACAATAAAAAATAGTTGTTTTAACTCATTCTTCACTAACTCGTTCTAGCTGATGAATTATTCAAGAAAATTTATAACTCTTTATTAAATTTAATTTTAATTATTCAAGTTTACTAATTTGACATTTAATTCTGACTTCTTACATAAAAAAATATGATTTCTCAAAAATCACTTTCAAACTTATTCAATTTTTTTTTATTTCTGTAATCATATTTTATCAAATTAAATTAGCTAAATATAGAAAGTGAATAATTTTTGAAAGTTTATTTTTAATAAAATTAAATTTTTAAACAAAAAAAAAGCAATTTGTTAAAAAAAATTAAACGTAAGTTCTATATCTAATTAAAATAATCATAGTTAATAAAAATTTGGATATTCGGCTTTGATGTAAAGAAGTGACATGCATCAGACTACTAGCTCACTTCAAAGTTTAAAAACATTAATCGACGAAAAATTTTCAAATAATTTAAAAAGATATTAATTCATCAAAAAAGTTGAGTGATATAAAGATGTCTAAATTATAAAATGTGCGGTGGTTAAGGTAATTCAAATGACGAAACAAAATCAAGACATTAACAGCGAATTGTCCAATTTAAGAACATTTTTTAATTTCGGAAAAAGCTTTTCAAACTGCTAATTTACTTGATAAACCATTTGATAAATAACAAAGCAAAAAGGAATCTACTGAAGGAAATTTAAATAAATGCCGAAATTCTGCTAACGTTAAAGAAAAACAAGTAAAATCTAACAAATTTCGATGTCATGGCAAAAATGTGAAAAATTGTTAATCATTTAGTAAATTCATAAGATGAAGACTTGAATACGCTAGTTGAAACCGAAAAAGATTTTGTTGACTGTAATTTGGATTTAGAAATAGAAAGTGACACAGATTCAATAAAAGCTCTTCAGGACGAACTTAATGTACCAAGTGTTAGGAAAATATTTCCAAAACAAAAATTTGTTACCGACACTCTAAGCACTCACTAACTTGATGATCAATTCGTATTTAAATCATATATATATAGAATACGTGACTATATTATTAATTTTATTAATATGTTATTAATTAACACGCCTCGTAAAACCTTTAGAATCAGAATGGAATTATTCTAGAATACTAATCATTTCTAACGAGATACAGAAGTCAATGATATATAAAAGAAACGAAATTGATCAATTGAGAAGTATAAGAAACTAGTAAAAATATGATAAATTTTAGAATGTCCATTTTGGTACCAATTGAAGACAAAAAGCCATTTAATTAATTGAAAGTAGAGGATCTGAAAGGAGTACTCTTGGCACAGGCTCGATGCTTGGGTGCGAGATACTTGGTCTCAGATAAGGATTAACTTAAAGAAGTATCCGAAGAAGCTTTTAATGGTTGGATAGAAGAAGATATGTAGATTGGTACGGAAGTGGCGTAATCAGATTAGGAACAACTTTAATGGGCATTATTTCTCGAACTGAAAATAGTCTTGTTTGCCATATGATTAGAAATTCCCAAAACTCTTTTAATTATTTTATTGAAAATAGTTTTAAATCATTTTTAGAGAATTATCCTTTTATAAAATTAGATATAATTTAATAAGAACTAAATAAAATATCAATTTCAAGGTACATCAACAGGATAGTGTCCATTTATTTAAATGAAATAAATTTTACAAATTACAAATTAATTGTTTGTATAATTATTTAAAAAAGTAAAACATTGAAATATTTAAATTAAATTTTTTGAATTTTTTTACAAAATCTGAGAAAATTAGATTAATGTTATTAAAAAATTGAATGCTTAAATCTTGAAAATTTCAACATTGATCTCTTGATCACAAAGCAATTTATAAGTCGTGAATAGAAACTTAGGCTACCCAAATGGAATTATGTTATTGTTAATTATTCTTTTATAGCCCAGCGTCAGTAAGTAAAATGAGTTATGTGATAATTTTTATGTAGAAACTATTGTTTGGAATCTAAGTAGAGCGAATTGAACTTAGCGTTTGAAGTATCATCAATTGAGTTAAATTCATACAGGCCTGATCTTAATTGTTGGTGGTTTGTTTTTTTAATGAAAAATTTATTGAACAGAAATTTTGAGCGTGTTTCTCTTAAGTCCAATTTATTTTGATTGGAAAGATTTGATGTGTCTTAAATTTTGCTATGGAGTATTTGAAGATCTGATGATATTTTGTGCATAGAGCAACTTAGTGGAAAGAAAGAATAATCGAAGATTGAACGGATAAAGTTTTTGAAAATAGTTTTGCATAAAGCCAAGGAATTTTTGAGTTTTAGACCTTTTATTCTCCGAACGAGATTGATTTTGGATGTAGATCATGAGCTAATGCTTGTAAAAAGGCTTTTGAAGCTGTGCTTGGGGTTGAATTTGATAACCAAAAATGTCGGAAATGGTTCCAGTGGAATTGGAAGCTGGTCGAGAAAAAGATTGAGTTTGTGTTTGGATTAATAGTTTGTACGATAGCCTGCTGTAGTGAAAGCGGTTTGAAATGTCTTGTTAAAGTTTATGATAAAAATTAATGATCATGCTAAAAAATAATTTTTAAAATAATTTTTTTAATTGGAAAATTCAATGCAAAGAATGATTTTTGGGTCTTGTCGACTTTGTTATCTTCATGATCACCAAATATATAAAATTGATATGATGGACGGTCTTTATTAAAAAATTTTGTATAAGAAATTTTAATTAAAATTTAAAACAATTTATAAAAAAATTATATAAAAACAAGTTTTTTCTTTTGGTTTCGATCATTCTTAAGCCAATGTTTTTTAATGAGCAGCCTTATTTTACGGTTAGAATAGATGTATAAAAGTGAGGTCCAAAGAAGAGTTGACTTTGCAAACATTGATGGTATAGTGCCAACCATTGGTGAGATGTTTTCATTTATAAACACTCGATACATTGATACCACGGCGTACGGACTCCAACTTAACACAAATCCGACTATGAGTTAATTTTAGTCTTGCAAAAATATTAATTTTAAAAAATTTAAAATACTTATAATCAAAATCATGCTAAGAGTTGCCTTTCTTTCGGCCAAAAACCTCTTTTTTTTATACACATAATTAAATTTTTGATAGATTAAATTGAACTTTTTGATCTTAATAAAATAATTTTTAATAAAAATCTAAAATTTTCTTTTCAAAAATATACCATAAATATTAGTTTAAGGTTTGTTAAGAGAATTGTAGAAATAGGTATGATAAATACTGTGATGAAAATAGTAATATTGTAGCTGACTACATTGAAGCTTTTTTCGTTCCATTCGACACTACAGCTTGTGTTGGCACCTTCAAGCGAGTAGTGCGACCAGCCAAATACGGGAAATATAGCCCAGACAAATCCAAGAGCAAGGCAGATTAGGGCCGAGATGACCACTTGATTGGTGTCTATTTTGGTACGGAAAGAATTCTGAATTAAAATGTAGCGCTCAAGCGATATCAAAGCCATGATGTAGATGCTTGTGCAGCCGATCAGATACATTTAAAAGCCGGATATGATGCAGCCAATTTGCCAAAACAACCATCTTTTAAATGTTGAAAAGATCTTAACCTCAAAAATCTTTTTATTTTACCTGCATGCAAAATTTGTAGCTATGGTTATTGGAAGTTCCACAAAAGTGCCAATTAGGTTGAACAGTGTCAAGAAAAAAATGTAAATATTCAAAGTGTTTCTGAATCGTTTGTATTTATAGATAATTACTAAAAGAAGTGTGTTGAAAAAGGCACTTGAGATGAACAAAATGGTAAGATAAATGCTTATTATTTTTAATTTGTAGCATTCAACTGGAGAGCTGATTATTTCAAAATTATTTATCATTTTAATTTATTTAAATCTGAAAATTTTAAAATAAGTTTATTAATAAGATTATAAGGTAACAATCTTTGAGCCTAAAAGAATAATTGCCTAAAAAATTATAAGCTGCTTTCATATTTTTGAACAACATAATTAATCTTTCTAATTGCCAAATCGATGTCTTCTGGTGAAGCATTTAAATTTGTAAGCATTCTTATAGTCCTTGAGTCACATTCTCCGGCGTTAACTCGGATAATTGCATTCAGTTTATTAATTTCAGCATCATCAACCTATTAAATAATTTAATATTTTAATAAATATTTTAATCACGTATATAATAATTATCAATTTGACATGTCAATTAATTATAAAGAATCCTTAATCCCTAAATCTTCTAGGCTATCATTAAGAAAAATATTCTCTATCATTTAATATTTTCAATTTAATTAGTAATTTTATAAATAATTTTTTTCAATGAAAAAATATTTACGGAAATCACGATTTATTAAATGCTAAAAAAAATTTAAAAGATTTACTTTAAACAAAAAATATCAGGAATTGAATCACCTTAATTTCTTATGCTATTGAAGAATTACAATTAATTCATTTAGTTTAAATTTAATTTCCTGATTGATTAAATTAAATAATTTTCAAATAATTGTTTTAGAACTATTTATAAATTTTCTATTATTTTAATCAATTTAAATTTTTTCTTTCTTGCTATGATAGGGGGTATATGATATGGAATCGTGCACACTTCGTCCCAGTCTTTTGAAGCTCTTAATTCTAATTAAAAATTTTTAATCCGCAAACATCAGCTATCTCTTATAATGTTTTCTGATTGTAGAAGGAAAATTTTCTGGTCTACTCTGGTCAACTTGAAAATTTTTTTGTTTCTTCCAAAAATTAATCTAAAACCTTTAGATTTGGCAAAGTATGCTTGACCATAACTAACAGGGATTGATTTTGAAAAATTTAAATTTCTGTATTAGGAGTCAAAAGACCAAAGAGGCCCCCTTTTGTCAACAACATGTCCGATGCTCTTCTAATGTTGGACCAGAATGGAAATATGCTTCAGTTGGTTAGAGGGTTGTTCAATTACTACACAGAATTTGTCGGGAAAGAAACGTCAATAATGAAAACCTTCCTAAAGATGACAGTAATCATTCCAAAAGGGGACTGGTTAATATCATCCTAATTAATATAGACAGGTTTACTATTAATACGCAATTTTTAGATCCACCACAAATCTGGTTCAGCGGTGCATCAGAGTTTGCCTTTAGCCCATATCCCAGCAATACGGGATTATGAAAACTATCTATTATGTTTTTTTTAATTCATTTAGAAAGACAGAACTTTATTTTTTTTATCTTATTTTGTAATTTTTTTTTACATAACCCTCGCTGAATTGGTTTACTGAATAAAAAATAGATAAAAACTCAAAAAATAAAATTATAGTTTATGTTTAGTTTTGATAATTAGATTTAAAATAGACATCATGACACCAAAAAACACGTATCTTGTCGATTTCATGGTAAAGAATGATAACCAAATACTAGTTAAGTACCTCTAGATTGTGATAGAAAAAAGAATACTTGATAGAAACAGTATCTGAAAAGCTAATTGGTTTAGATGTCATTAAAAATTTTTACAGCTTTATTTAAAATAAATTTTGACCACGAACCATAAATTTGGTCATGTTAATCTCAATTAAGTAAGCTTCTTCTTAGTGTCATTTTCTATGTTTTTCCAAAAAATAATTTTTTAAATCTTTCCAAATACAAGCTGAAAATACTAGCACTTGTTTAATTTTTATTTAATTGAAGTTTGATTATAAAACGTGTTATTATTTAGTTGATTGAACTAATTTATTTGTTGATTAAATTGCCTAAATTGAGAATAATATTCTAAAATTAACTTTTTTTTTTAAAAAGTATTTTGCCACGTATATAAAATGTTATTCTTATTTTCAAACATTTTTAGATTGGCACAAGATATAAAATTTAATTAACTTGTAAAATCTAGACTAATAAAAAAATCTTTAAAATTAATTTAAATTATACAATGGTAAATCGGGGAAAAAATCCAATTCTGAATAAAATTTAATACATAGTCTTAAAAATGAATATCAGGAAAAATTAATTAAATTCAAAAGAAGCTTAGCAGATTATCTTTCTAATTGACAAAATTAATTCATTAATAAAACATAATGGATTAACTTATGGTCATAATAATCCAATTCAGGCAAAACAATTAAAATCAAAAGTATTTTTTTTTATTGAACTACTGTTAAATAAATTCCTACAAAAACGAGTGGATCACCAGTAACTATTAGAAGATTTAAATGACTACCTGAAAAACACTCCTGTTCCAAACAATTAGTTCAACAACTTATTTGAAAATTTAAAAAAACTATTATCTAGTAAATCTTATAACCTTTAGTTACCTATCAACTTAAAACTTTATAAAATAAATTTATATTATTTTATCCTGCTATAATCATTTTTGTGCTCTGATATATACATACTTTTTTTTAATGTTTAATTCAATATTTTTAAACATTAAGCAAAAAAGAAGGACTATGATCCATTCTGAGTGGCCTGAGGACTTCCTCAAATAATATTTTAGATAAATAAATAAAAAGTATTTTAAAGCCATAGAGTCACATTAACCAATGTTTTAATAATGTCAAGAGAAAAAAAAAATTAAAATTCTAAAACAGCTGTATGGTTTTACCCTGGAAAAATCCAATCTTGAGTTAATACAAAATCTAAAATGGTATCCTTAACCAAATAATGAAATTTATTACTATTATTATAAATAATTTTTAAATTAAATAATAAATTTAAATCCAATTAAGATCGTAATAAACCATTAATTATTTACACTAAATTAAAACCCGTTTATTCTAATTAAGTAATATAAAATTATTGCTAATTAGAAGCTTGATAGAAAAAATTTAAATTAAAGCTAAAATTACCTGAGCAAGTCTTTGGATAAAACTGCCTATTTTGATGTTTGGATGAAGCTTTAGGTGTACAATGTTTGTTTCAACTTTATTATCTAGCTGAACTACAGTGCCTGTGTTGATGCTATTTGACAATTTAATGGCATTAGCATGGTCTTTGGTCAAATTATAGTGTGCTTTTTCCAACGCGTGCAAACAAGCCGCTGCCAGCAAGCCAACTTGTCTCATAGCTCCACCTAAAGACTTGCGGACTCGTTTAGCTCTGGCAATGAAGCTTTTAGTTCCGATCAGAACACTGCCGATTGGAGCTCCGAGGCCTTTGGAAAAGCAAAAATTGACAGAGTCACAGTGCTGACACAGTTCTTTGACACTTTTTCCACAAGCTATGGACGCATTCATTATTCTTGAACCATCTAAATGTATCCTTATGTCATGCTGATCGCATATTTGGCGTAGATTTTCAATAAAACTTAAATTTTTCCAAGTCAAAATTCCCGTCTGAATTGTTTCTGATTTGTTTGCAGTAAATACCACCAATTTGGCTCACATTGCCTTGCTCCCATAGATTGAAATGGCTGTTATCTCCAACAATTATTTCACATGCACGCTCATTGCAGTGTGTCATCACAGCAGCCAAATTGGCCATTGTTCCTGATGGCATAAACAAAGCAGCTTCCTTGCCAAACAGATCACTCACCACTTGCTCAAGTTCTTTAAACCAAAAGCTGCCAATTTTCTTTATCTGGCCTTAATTATTAAAATTACTTATTACGGTTGGATCTTCGTTGTAGACCGAGTCGCCTACTTCGGCCTTAATCATGTCCTCGAGCATTTTGCGAGTGGGCTTTGTAAAAGTGTCACTGCGTAATTCAATTAAGGTTTCTACCATTTTTTATCTTTTAAATTTGAAAATAAAAAATAAATTAAAATTTTTAATTTTTTTTAATTTTAATTTTAATCACGTGTAAATTTTTAAGCTTTATGAAAAAATAAATTAAAGCATCATTTATTAATCAATGGTCTAATAGATAAAAACAATTTAGGAATTAATTTAATTAATCTATGCCACATCCATTGATGACAAATGACAAAAAAAATATCATTAACTAATCAAGTGGAAGTTTAATTTTGTTAAATAATTATTATTTTTGATTTTAATAATTATTAATAAAGAGAATTTAAAAATTTAAATGTATATAAAAAAATTTATTTCTTGAATAATAAATTTTTGATTTGATTGATAATATAAAAAAATTTTTTTTTATAAAAACAAGACTAAAAATAAATTTAGTTAATTTAATAACTAAATAAGTATAAAATTAAATATTTTACTATGATATGGGCTACAATGATGGATAAATGAATGGATAAATGCTAGATAATAAAAACTTTTAAACTAATTTTAAAATAACATGAGATCTTTAGAAAAGGCGATTTCTTTTGCTATTGTATTGTCAATTCCGGTCAAATTCGTGCAATTCTGTGATTTGGAAAAGTTGATCAAAGCAGTCTCAGTGTCCGAATCAATTGAGCAAAACACTTGGGAAGAAATTCCCTCTGAGTAAATAACAGCCCTGTTTTTTAATTTTAAGCCAATGCCATTGACAAACGCTTGGTCGTGTTTACCAAGTTGCATGTAGATCACAAGAAATGGTAGCTCAATGTCAGATCTTGATATTTGAGCACTATTAAGTTTGTTCATGTCGATTGCGGTTGGAATTGAGTGCAATTTTGTTTGCACTAGAATAGCTGACATTTTGTCAAAGCTATTCTCATTTAGACTGTATATGACAGGTATTACAAAGTCAACACCACGTTCTTTGTTCATACAGTGGATGGCACAACACCGCTTCATTAAATTCTTGAGATTTAACTGTTCTTTGGCACATTGAGCTCGAACAAAATGGTTAAATCGGACATATCCATTGAGAAGTTTTTCACATTGATCATGGTCAAGTTGTTGTTTAATTACATCCAAGCCAATTTGACCATATAAATTAGTCACAAAAGTCTCAACCTTAACAAAAGAACAATATCTTATGGCTGAATTTAGAGGATCATCGATTTTAAGTCGGCTGACCGAAGAATCAAAAGCATTCAGAAGCAAAATTTTGGTTATTGTCTCGCCTTTTTCACCTTGGTCAACTATTGAATTCTGAACAGCTTGTACAAGCTTATTGACCAATAGACACAATCCAGATTGAGACTTGTTCTCATATACTTTCAACTGATTGAAATAACAAGCAGCTGAGTTTGCCAAAATTGGCTCAGATGGATATTCAATTTTGAACAAATTTTCTTCATAGTTGGCAAATGTGCACACAGCCATGTTCAAGGCAACTAGATTTTGTGCTGTCGAGGTGAGCAAAGGTCTGAGTGTGCCAAGTCTGCAGCTAAGAATAGCCAAAGCATCATTCTCTGTCAATTGATCAAGCTTCTTTGGACGACCACCAACTAATTTTTGACTTGCCAAACTGGTCAATTCTTTAAAGCCGACTTGATCATATTGTTTACATGATATTTTGGTTTTGCACCATGAGCCCCACATTGGTCTGCCAAAAGAGCTAATATTTTTAATTAATAGCGAATCTTGAGGAGTTTGAATTTCATCATAGTTTGTAAACACATCCCAATTGGGTAGTAAATAAATTGGCTCGATTAGCGATGATTCAGATGCTTTTTTTGACGGATCAAGCCATTTGTTTGGCATAAAGCTGCTCAAACTAGAGAATGTGTCCAAAAACAAGACAAATATTTTCTTATCCATATTGAACTCAGACAATAGGCTACGCATTATGAAGTAGTTTGGTTTTGTTTTAATTTTTTGATTTTTAGGTAAAATGTCTGGATCGGGTTTTACCAGTGAGCTTGCTTCGTCAAAAACAAATATCAATGGCTTGTTGCTTTGGTAACAAATAAGCTTGTCGGTTTGTGGACAATTTTGATCAAGTTTATCTAGTTCTTGAATAAGAAGACTTTGATGCTGAGCAAATGAAGAATGGCCATCAAAACCATTAGAGAATTTCTTGTAAAATTCTTCATATGAAATAGACTCATTTTCAT
>JAESIW010000062.1:370277-381351 GCA_016802295.1 Brachionus rotundiformis
CTCACCATTGATGTATACAATCTTAACCACAACCTTTCATCTCTACTTGTAAACGTTCGCTTTAGCACAAGCATTTTTTACTTGGCGGGTCCACTTTAAATCTGATGTGACCATCACTCCTAGATCCCTCTCACACTCTGTGGCCATTAATATAACATTTGAATCGTTTTCACCACATCTTGCCGAATATTTATGTCTTACATTTAGTCTGCCAAAATGCATCACTTTACACTTATCAGCACACAGTCCCATACGCCACACATCTATCCATTGACATACTGAATCAAGATCTTTCTGTAACGTCGCTCTTTCATAAACTTTATTTACTTTACCGAGTATTTTCGAGTCATCTGCATACAATTTGATTTTATTTGAAACGCACTCATGCAGGTTTATATACAGAACAAATAGTAAGGGTCCAAGTACAGATCCTTGTGGAACTCCACTCAATATCTCTGACCATTTAGAAACTCCATCACCAAGTACAACTCGCTGAGTTCTCATACTCAAAAAGTCTTCAAACCACCTAACCATTTTCTCGCCTAACCCATAACCACGTAGTTTATGAAGAAGTCGTTGATGCGGTACAGTATCAAAAGCCTTTGAAAAGTCTAATAGTATTTCATCAACACTGTTCCCTTTTGCTAATTCGCTCGTGATCATGTCAAACGTTTCAAGAAGGTTCGTGACACATCCTTTCCTTGGGACGAAACCATGCTGACATCCACTTAAAAGATTATTCTCTTGCTGGTAAATCATTAGTCGGTCCCTGACAATGCCATCCATAACTTTACAAGCAACTGACGTAAGTGATACCTGTCGATAATTAACAGGCTCTAATTTACTTCCCTTTTTATAGATCGGCGAAACATTTGCTCGTTTCCAATCCATTGGAATCTTTCCTGTCTCTAGTGATTTTCTGTATATTATATTCAAGAGATCCTCATCAAGCTCCCTCATGACATTATCAATATCAAAAGACGAGGAAGTTCGTAATTGAAAATTAGGCATAACACCATGGGGTTCTTTATTAAAGACGGAATGAAACTGATCATTCAATAACTCAGCTATCAATTTTTTATCACTGGTTACTTCACCCTTTTTTATTTTCAACATTCTTATTTCTTCCTTTACTCCCAATTTACTTCTTTCATATGCATAAATTAGTTTTGGATCTTTTTTTGCTTTTCTAGAGAGTGTGTTCTCATAATCCAATTTGACTTTTCTCAATTTCTCTTTTAGGTCTTTACATGCTTGTCCATAAATATATTTACTTATCTCAAATAAACTTTTATTACATGCTTTTATCTTATACCAAGCTCTATGCTTCATTTTTATTGCTCTATTCACTTCGTAGTTTATCCATTTTTCGCTCTTCCGCAAATTCTCTCTGGTACGTGTTTCTCATAAAGTTGGAGATACTCATTCAAAAAACTTAAAGCAATTTTTGAATAACCACTAAAATTTAAAATTCAAAATTAAAAAATTAAAAATTTTAAACTCAAAATTATTAAAATCGAAAAATGCAAGACGAACACGACATTATGGTACACGGCGTCCCGAATGTACAAAATGCAAACGAAATACTCCGAGAAGAGCTGGACAAATATAAACAAAAGTTCGGTCCGATCAAATGGCTAAGAATGGGTCCTAGCCGGGGTTTCCACAAGACAAATTACGCTTTCCTAAGATATCAGGACAGCTCAATACACCAGGAAGCCACCGACTTCCTAAACAAAGTCGGTATCCGCGATCGAAATCTGGTTCGAGATTAACCCACGCCCGAACACGATCAATCACCATCGACAGGAGGTGTCAGTGACCCCAAGAATGTCTCGGTTGATGGAGGAGCTTTGCAAAGAAAAGCGAAAGCTCGAACAGAGCACCGAGAGCTCGAGATTTGGTACGTGATCTCCTAACCGAACAAGGAAACCAACCATGGCCATCGCAAGTCCAAAGATCTAACTTTGTGTCGATCAGACAACTTCCCACGCCACCAACGACAAAGGCCAATCGATTCATTGGAGGACCATGCCCAGTGTGCCTCGAGCAGTTCGAGAACTACCCTTCAATCGTCTCGACGCAATGCGGAAACCTCATGTGCGAGGACTGTATGTACGGGTACGTCCGCAACTCCGATCGTGACGTCCGAGAACGTTGCCAAGTTTGCCGTTCGCAGTTAGCCCACAACAACATTTATCTTACTATTTTGTACATCTCGAGTGCCTTTTTCAACACACTTCTTTAAGTAATTATCTATAAAAACAAACGATTCAGAAACACTTTGAATATTTACATTTATTTCTTGACACTGTTCAACCTAATTGGCACTTTTGTCGAACTTCCAATAACCATAGCTACAAATTTTGCATGCAGGTTAAATAAATAGTTTTATTTTTTGGTTGGGATTTTTTTCAACTTTTAAAAGATGCTTGTTTTGGCAAATTGGCTCAATCATATCCGGCTTTTTTAATGTATCTGATCGGCTGCACAAGCATCTACATCATGTCTTTGATATCGCTTGAGCGCTCCATTTTAATTCAGAATTCTTTCCGTACCAAAATAGACACCAATCAAGTGGTCATCTCGGTCCTAATCTGCCTTGCCCTCGGATTTGTCTGGGCTTATTTCCCGTATTTGGCTGGTCACACTACTCGCTTGAAGGCGCCTACACAAGCTGTAGTGTCGAATGGAATGAAATAAGCTTCAGTGTAGTCAGCTACAATATTACTATATTCATCACAGTATTTATCATACCTATTTCTACAATTCTCTTAACAAACTTCAAATTAATATTTATGGTATATTTTTTAAAAGAAAATTTTAGATTTTTTTTTAAAAATTATTTTATTAAGTTCAAAAAGTTGAATTTAATTTATTAAAAACTTAATTATGTGTATAAAAAAAAGAAGTTTTTGGCCGAGAGAAAAGCAACTCTTAGCATGATTTTAATTATAAGTATTTTAAATTTTTTAAAATTAATATTTATTCAAGACTAAAATTAAATTATAGTCGGCTTTGTGTTAAGTTGGAGTCCGTACGCCGTGGTATCAATGTATCGAGTGTTTATAAATGAAGATATCTCACCAATGGTTGGCACTATACCATCAATGTTTGCAAAGTCAACTGTTCTTTGGACCTCACTTTAATACACTTATTCTAACCTTAAAATAAGGCTACTCATTAAAAACCATTTGCTTAAGAATGATCGAAACCAAAAGAATAAACTTGTTTTTATATAATTTTTTTATAAATTGTTTTAAATTTTAATTAAAATTTCTTATAAAAATTTTTTTTAATAAAGACCGTCCATCATATAAATTTTAAATATTTTGTAATGAAGATCACAGAGTCGATAAGACCCAAAAATCATTCTTTGCATTGAATTTTCCAATTAAAAAAATTATTTAAAAATTCAGCAAAAAATAATTTTTGAGCATGATCATTAATTTTTATCATAAACTTTAACAAGACATTTCAAACCGCTTTCACTAAAGCAGGCTATCGTACAAACTATTAATCCAAACACAAACTCAATCTTTTTCTCGACCAGCTTCCAATTCCACTGGAACCATTTCCGACATTTTTGGTTATCAAATTCAACCCCAAGCTCAACTTCAAAAGCCTTTCTGCAAGCATTAGCTCATGAACAACATCAAAAATCAATCTCGTTTGGAGAATAAAAGGTTCAAAACTCAAAAATTCATTAATAAATCAACTATTTTCCAAAACTTTATCCGTTCAATCTTCGATTATTCTTTCTTTCCATTAAGTTGCTCTATGCAAAAAATATCATCAGATCTTCAAAAACTCCATACCAAAATTTTAAGACACATTAAATCTTTCCAAACATAATAAATTGGACTTAAAAGAAACACGCTCAAAAGTTCTGTTCAATAAATTTTACCAAACCATCAACAATTAAGATCAGATTGATGATACTTCACACGCTAAGTTCACTTCGCTCTACTTAGATTTCAAACAATAGTTTCTACATAAACATTTTCACATTACTCATTTTTTTACTAACGCTGGGCTTAAAAAAGAAAGACTCAATTCTATTTTAAGTAGCCTAAGTTTCTACTCAAGACTTATCAATTGCTTTGTGATCATGAGATCAATGTTTAAATTTTTAGTATTAAGCATTCAATTTTTTAAAAACATTAATTTTTCAAAACACTATCTAAGTCCTTATCAGAGTGACTAATCGTAGTGTCATCAGCAAACATTTTAATGTCAAATTTCCTTAAAATATAAGGAAAATCATTAACAAAAATCAGAAAAAGAAGAGGACCTAGAACTGAACCCTGCGGTACACCTAACTTTAGAGCTGTAGGTTTTGATCTTTCGTTACTAAGATGAACTATTTGAGATCTATTGACAAAATAGTTCGAAAAAAGATCTAAAGAATTATTGTCAAATCCATAGTGAAATAATTTCAAGAGAAGCAGATTTGGATCAATCACGTCAAAGGCTTTTCTAAAGTCAATAAAAAGTGATAAGGTAGTAAGTTTCTTTTCCTTAGCTAAATTTAATTCACTAAGATATTCATGAAATGCAGTCTGATTACAGCATGGATTCAGTCAGCTCTAAATCCATGCTGCCCATTAAAAAAAAAATATTATTAGATTCAAAATAGCTTGAGATTTGATAAGCCAATAATCTTTCAAACAATTTTGCAATTGGAGAAAGAACTGAAATAGCCCTATAATTGTTAATGTCTGATTTAATACCTTTGTTTTTAAACAAAGGATTAACAATAGCTAGCTTCCAGTCGTCTAGAATAGATCTTAATCTCAAGCAATCATTAAAAATAATAATAAGTAAAGGAGCAAATAGGTCTGGTAGACCTTTTAGTATCTTTGAATGAATACCAATATAACCAGGTTAATTAGAAGATGGTAAATCACTTAAAGCTTTTTTTAATTTCATCAAGAAAAAGCTCATGAAATGAAAAGCCAGGTGTTACAAAAAAGTTATTTAATTTTAGTTCTTAAAATCCGTCAAAAATATATTTAGCTGAGTCATTTCACCGGACATAGATGAAGACGCAATAGATGCAAAACAGCTGTTAACACTCAAAGGACCGGCTATTTTTATCAAAAACTTGGTTTAAATGTTGCATTAGTTTCATAAAAGTCTGTAAAATTAAAAGCATTATGTTTAAAAGACCATTATCAAAGCTTTAAAATAAATATTAAAACATGTAAATCTGATTGATCATTAATTAAAAAATTCAATTTGAATTTTTAAAAAAGTGTCAAATTGACACCGTCGGTCCTTTGAGTGTTAAACATCTCAACTTGATCAACGGGATTGTTAACCTTTATATCATCCCAAACTAGCTCTTCTGGAAAGCTGTCAAGATCAGCATCTCCTCTAGTTTTAATGGATGACTTGTAAAAATTCCAGAATTTTTTGGAATTTTTGAAATCTTTTGAGGATTTGGACTCAAAAAATATTTTCATTTTTTGTAATTTCTTCTAGCCTCCCTGTAATCATTTAAATTTACACAGTCCATACAATTCAAGTAATTATGATAACAAAAATCCCTATGGTTTCTTAAGCTTCTTAATTAAGAATCAAACCAAGGACACGATTGATTATTCCTATCTTTAACTTCTTTTAATGGCCAACATGTTTCGATGGACTGTTATATAATATCTTTAATAAAATTCAATTTATCTTCTACTCCGAATAGTTTATCAAGTATACTAAATTGTCCAAATTTACTAATACTTTTATCAGAAATCAAACGAAAGGATTTTAAGCTATTTTTCTTCACAGATTTTAATACTGGAAACGAGCCTAAAAGGAATTTGTGATCACTGAAGGAAAAACCTACTATGGAGATAGAATCAAAATTTTCCTGATGTATAATATGATCTATATAACTTAATTTAACATATATATCTTTTGAAATATTATTTATACCTATCCTTATTGGTTGATTTGTAATTGTTTTTTAGGGAGTAGAAATTCTCTAAACCTAATATCACCATTTAAATGATCCATATTTAAATGACCAACAAGAACAAGCTTATTATTGGTATCATTTGTTAATATAAACTGCTCTAAGAAATTAATAAAAGTAAATTATCAGTTTAGGTTGGCTTATAACTGAAAAGAAAGTTAATATTTTCACTATAACATTGCAATTCCAATGAAATAGCTTCGAATTCATCAAAGAAGTAACAATTTAGAATTTTTAAATTCTTCTTAACAAGAACAAGTAAACCACCACCATCCCTATTCCTATCTTTACGCTTTAATAAGTAATCTGGACTATGAAAAAAAAAGAAGGGGATAGAATCATCTAGTTTTGTTTCATTTAAAGAAATAACATCGAAGATGTTTAACAATTTCTAAAACCTCATCCTTTTTAAGAAACAGTGAATTTGCATTCAAATGTAAGATATTTAAACTACTATTTAAGCCTAAGCAGAAATTTTTCAAGTTATTTAAATAATTAGGAAATGAAGGGATATGAAATTTTTTGGAGAAAAAATCTTTACTAAAATTAAAAACTTTAGGTAAAATATCTGCAGAAATAAAAGAATTTTTCTCTGATGATTTAGTTATTCTATCTGATTTATTACAGTTTATCAGATGTTTATTATACCAAGCTCTAGAAACATAGGATTTAAAGCAAAATTGACATGCATATTTAATTTTATTATTCATTCTTTTGACGAAAATAATATCTAATTAACATAAAATATGTAATAAGTTTCAAATATGAATAAATGACTCAAGAAATTTGAATAAAATAATTTAGAATAACTAGTAAACTTACTAATTATAATGTCCAGTGCAGATGAGATTGATCGAAAATTAAATTTTTACAAGACGACGGTATTTTCCCATACAATATTCTCATTAAATCATAAGATAATTGGCTTAGTGGGAAAGACGAAATTACCAATTAAAAAACGATAAAAAATATATTTGTTTTTCCACTTCTCCCTCAATCTTCGCTTGCTTTGGCGGTCTTCCAACTGGCCTCTTCCTTTCCTCGGCAACTGCTTGTTCTTCTAATATACTAGTCACGGCACCGCGTTGTTGCCGGGTAGGTTGACTGGATCTTTTGGACATATTAGTGGGAATTGGGCCACATAAAAGGAAACAAATTTTTTTTTTTTTAAAAACTCTCTCTCTATTTATTTAAATTAAACTATTTTTATATATCTCTTAACTTGGCGCCAGCAATCAATCAGTTGAGCTAGACTAACAACTAGCTACTAGATTGAGGACACTCATGAATATAAAGGGACAAATAACCGGACCTAGCTAGGCCTATATTATATAGTAACACATCAACAATTCCTAAGAAAAAATAATACAGTCTAAATTAGTCATTTATCCACCCAGTGACACTATTCTTTAACTCATTTCTTAATTATTTATCATTATACTAAAAGAAGCTTCAACAGTAGACAATCAATAATACAATAATAAATATATATTTGATTTAGAATGTTTAAATTTTACTTCCTTGTTTTTATTTAAATTCATTTTTATTCAAGCTTAAAGAACTTCACTATAGATTGAAGTTACTTAGTCTAATGTTAACAGTTCCTTTGATTCACTCTTATTTTATTCAATAAATACTTTAAAACGAATTCGTTATATTTTACAACGCTAAAAGTAGTGGCCAGACTCAAAGTGTAACATACTTCTTGCATAGTTTTTTAACTAATTCTTCATTTAACAATAAGAAGATTTCTAGTCACAAGGTTATAAATAGGATTATGTCATTAAGTACCATTTAAATCCAATTCTCGATGCTTTCTGGACTTGTTGCATAGTATAAACATTATCTCTATATATATATAAAGATCTTATATCTTCTTTTCATTTGCATCAAATTCCATCAACAGCTTGCTCTTCACTTCTGGGGTTCAATTCAAATCAACCGTTTTAATTTCTTCTTTTTGACTTTTGGTGGCCATCTCTCATCGCTGCAACAATTTAATGGACAAATGCGACAATAAAAAATAGTTGTTTTAACTCATTCTTCACTAACTCGTTCTAGCTGATGAATTATACAAGAAAATTTATAACTCTTTATTAAATTTAATTTTAATTAATCAAGTTTCACATTTAATTCTGACTTCTTACATAAAAAAATATGATTTCTCAAAAATCACTTTCAAACTTATTCAATTTTTTTTTATTTCTGTAATCATATTTTATCAAATTAAATTAGCTAAATATAGAAAGTGAATAATTTTTGAAAGTTTATTTTTAATAAAATTAAATTTTTAAACAAAAAAAAAGCAATTTGTTAAAAAAAATTAAACGTAAGTTCTATATCTAATTAAAATAATCATAGTTAATAAAAATTTGGATATTCGGCTTTGATGTAAAGAAGTGACATGCATCAGACTACTAGCTCACTTCAATGTATAAAAACATTAATCGACGAAAAATTTTCAAATAATTTAAAAAGATATTAATTCATCAAAAAAGTTGAGTGATATAAAGATGTCTAAATTATAAAATGTGCGGTGGTTAAGGTAATTCAAATGACGAAACAAAATCAAGACATTAACAACGAATTGTCCAATTTAAGAACATTTTTTAATTTCGGAAAAAGCTTTTCAAACTGCTAATTTACTTGATAAACCATTTGATAAATAACAAAGCAAAAAGGAATCTACTGAAGGAAATTTAAATAAATGCCGAAATTTTGCTTACGTTAAAGAAGACCAAGTAAAATCTAACGAATTTCAATGTCATGTCATAAATGTGACAATTTGTTATTCATTAGAAAAAATGAAGATGAAGACTTAGAATACGCTAGTTGAAACCGATAAAGATTTTGTTGACTGTAATTTGGATTAAAAAAGGAAAGTGACACAGATTCAATATAAGCTCTTCAGGACGAACTTAATGTACCAAGTGTTATGAAAATATTTCCAAAACATAAATTTGTTATCGACACTCTTAGCATTTACTAACTTGATGATCAACTCGTATTTAAATCAAGAAGACTAATCATTTCTAACGAGATACAGAAGTCAACGATATATAAAAGAAACGAAATGAACCTTTTTAAAAGATATTATTATTATTTTTATATTATATTACTTAATATTTAGTATTGCAATAAACTACTACAGGGAATTAAATAAGGGCAGGCCTTCTATTTCTCAACCATCGATTTAACTTACGGCTTTGGCAAATACCCATTCTCGAAGGTGATAGGGAAAAAACAGCCTTTATTAGCCATTATGGTCTTTATGAATTCCTTGTAATGCCTTTTGGCCTAACTAACGCTCCGGCTACTTTTCAAAGGTACATGGACACGGCATTTTGAGGTCTTAAGTGGTTATGCTGCCTCGTCTATTTAGATGATGTTATTATCTTCTCTAAGAAAATTGAGGAACATTATGCTCACCTAACAGCGGTTTTTGAAATAATTAGAAAGGCTAACTTAAGGATTAAAGGTACCAAGTGCTCATTTTTCCGGAAAGAACTAACGTAATTAGGTCATAAGGTTTCATTGTTGAAGAGATTTGTCCTGATCCGAAAAAGGTAAAAGCCATATCTAAAATCCAGTCACCAAGGAATAAAAAGATATGTATGTTTAATGATGTGGTCAAAGCATGCTTGACGTGTCAGAAGTTTAAGCCTCCACATCCCACGAATCATGTGCTGCTATTACCGATAAATCGAGTTTTCCATTTGATCTGGTTGGCATGGATATTTTAGGTCCATTCAAAGGAACCAAGGCTGGGTTTAAGTATGTTTTGGTGATAGTTGATTATTTTACCAATTGGGTAGAGGCTTGTCCTTTGAAAACTTTAGTATCTGAAGAGTTTGCTGAGCGTTTTTATCACTTAATAGTAACCCGACATGGGTGTCCATCCAGAGTCCTGACAGACCAAGGGACTCAATTTACTTCCCAGCTTTTCCGAGCAATGTGCAAACGACTTGGTATCCATAAAATAGATTGCAGTGCTAAACATCCACAAGCTAATGGGAAGGTAGAGCGGTTTAACCGATTTTTGGCAAACGCGCTCGCAACGGTAATCAATAAAAGTCAGACGGATTGGGACAAGTTGCTTGATGATTGTCTGATGGCTTATCGTGTTACAATTCACGAACTAATACAAGAAACACTTTATTTCTTGTTGTATGGGCGAAACCCCATATTGCCTGGAGATCTGATTTTCGTAGCCCAGCGTAGTAGGCCCTCGAATGAGAGCGATGATAAAATAGACTAAAAATTAAACGTTTGAGAACCATTTATGATAACGTACAAGTCAAACAAAGCCGGGAAATGGACTACTATAAAGAACCGTATGACCAAAGACACAGACATGTTGAATTTAAATTGGAGACTACGTCATGATTTATTGGCCAGTGCCAAAGCGAGGCTATACACAAAAAATACTACCAAAATGGCAAGGACCGTATAAAATAATTGCGCGATTGAGTCCGGTGACGTACAGAATTGAGAGGGAAGGTGTTCAAATTGCAGTGCACGTACAAAGGTTAAGGCGATACGTTCCCTTGGAAAGCTGATATCCAAGATTTATAATTATTATGCACTTTTTTCAGTTTTATTAAATTGTTCTTTGTTAAATTTTGACCGATCTTGCTTGGCTTCAGCAGTTGTAGTTGTAAAGACTCGAGTGGGATTACGGAATGCCCTTGGCAGTGGAGCGAGAACATCTACCTCTAACACAGGAAAGGCTCACCACAAGAAGCTGAGGACGGTGTGTAACACCCAGTATTGAAGCTGGCATGCCACCGTAGGAGACATGTCCGGACGTCCTAGTAACCTGAGGTTATCAGAAGGATGTTAATGTGGACTAGGAACTCCAGCAATGAGGACATTGCTGTTTAACCAGCGGGCGTGTTGACGTGTTACTATATATTATAGGCCTAGCTAGGTCCGGTTATTTGTCCCTTTATATTCATGAGTGTCCTCAATCTAGTAGCTAGTTGTTAGTCTAACTCAACTGATTGATTGCTGGCGCCAAGTTAAGAGATATATAAAAATAGTTTAATTTAAATAAATAGAGAGAGAGTTTTAAAAAAAAAAAATTTGTTTCCTTATATG
>JAESIW010000062.1:382247-404885 GCA_016802295.1 Brachionus rotundiformis
AGCAAAATTTAAGACACATCAAATCTTTCCAATCAAAATAAATTGGACTTAAGAGAAACACGCTCAAAATTTCTGTTCAATAAATTTTTCATTAAAAAAACAAACCACCAACAATTAAGATCAGGCCTGTATGAATTTAACTCAATTGATGATACTTCAAACGCTAAGTTCAATTCGCTCTACTTAGATTCCAAACAATAGTTTCTACATAAAAATTATCACATAACTCATTTTACTTACTGACGCTGGGCTATAAAAGAATAATTAACAATAACATAATTCCATTTGGGTAGCCTAAGTTTCTATTCACGACTTATAAATTGCTTTGTGATCAAGAGATCAATGTTGAAATTTTCAAGATTTAAGCATTCAATTTTTTAATAACATTAATCTAATTTTCTCAGATTTTGTAAAAAAATTCAAAAAATTTAATTTAAATATTTCAATGTTTTACTTTTTTAAATAATTATACAAACAATTAATTTGTAATTTGTAAAATTTATTTCATTTAAATAAATGGACACTATCCTGTTGATGTACCTTGAAATTGATATTTTATTTAGTTCTTATTAAATTATATCTAATTTTAAAAAAGGATAATTCTCTAAAAATGATTTAAAACTATTTTCAATAAAATAATTAAAAGAGTTTTGGGAATTTCTAATCATATGGCAAACAAGACTATTTTCAGTTCGAGAAATAATGCCCATTAAAGTTGTTCCTAATCTGATTACGCCACTTCCGTACCAATCTACATATCTTCTTCTATCCAACCATTAAAAGCTTCTTCGGATACTTCTTTAAGTTAATCCTTATCTGAGACCAAGTATCTCGCACCCAATCATCGAGCCTGTGCCAAGAGTACTCCTTTCAGATCCTCTACTTTCAATTAATTAAATGGCTTTTTGTCTTCAATTGGTACCAAAATGGACATTCTAAAATTTATCATATTTTTACTAGTTTCTTATACTTCTCAATTGATCAATTGTTGTTTCTATCGCTGCTCCTCGTTGTTGCTGGAAGAATAACAAGGATAGTTGTTTAATAGTTTATTGCAATAATAAATATTAAGTAATATAATATAAAAATAATAATAATAGTATCTTTTAAAAAGGGTTCCTTTCGTTTCTTTTATATATCGTTGACTTCTGTATCTCGTTAGAAATGATTAGTATTCTAGAATAATTCCATTCTGATTCTAAAGGTTTTACGAGGCGTGTTAATTAATAACATATTAATAAAATTAATAATATAGTCACGTATTCTATATATATATGATTTAAATACGAATTGATCATCAAGTTAGTGAGTGCTTAGAGTGTCGGTAACAAATTTATGTTTTGGAAATATTTTCCTAACACTTGGTACATTAAGTTCGTCCTGAAGAGCTTTTATTGAATCTGTGTCACTTTCTATTTCTAAATCCAAATTACAGTCAACAAAATCTTTTTCGGTTTCAACTAGCGTATTCAAATCTTCATCTTATGAATTTACTAAATGATTAACAATTTTTCACATTTTTGCCATGACATCGAAATTTGTTAGATTTTACTTGTTTTTCTTTAACGTTAGCAGAATTTCGGCATTAATTTAAATTTCGTTCAGTAGATTCCTTTTTCCTTTGTTATTTATCAAATGGTTTATCAAGTAAATTAGCAGTTTGAAAAGCTTTTTCGGAAATTAAAAAATGTTCTTAAATTGGACAATTCGTTGTTATTAAATGTCTTGATTTTGTTTCGTCATTTTAATTACCTTTACCACCGCACATTTTATAATTTAGACATCCTTATATTACTCTACTTTTTTGATCAATTAACCTCTTTTTTTAAATTATTTGAAAATTTTTCGTCGATAAATGTTTTTAAACTTTGAAGTGAGCTAGTAGTCTGATGCATGTCACTTCTTTACATCAAAGCCGAATATCCAAATTTTTATTAACTATGATTATTTTAATTAGATAAAGAACTTACGTTTAATTTTTTTTAACAAATTGCTTTTTTTTTGTTTAAAAATTTAATTTTATTAAAAATAAACTTTCAAAAATTATTCACTTTCTATATTTAGCTAATTTAATTTGATAAAATATGATTACAGAAATAAAAAAAAATTGAATAAGTTTGAAAGTGATTTTTGAGAAATCATATTTTTTTATGTAAGAAGTCAGAATTAAATGTCAAATTAGTAAACTTGAATAATTAAAATTAAATTTAATAAAGAGTTATAAATTTTCTTGAATAATTCATCAGCTAGAACGAGTTAGTGAAGAATGAGTTAAAACAACTATTTTTTATTGTCGCATTTGTCCATTAAATTGTTGCAGCGATGAGAGAACAAATTGTTTAATAATTTAGTTAAAATAATTGATTAATTTTTGAAAGTTTTTATTTACAGCATCTTTGGTAAATTTACCATTTCCATTCCATAAAAAATAAAAAAAAAATTCAAATACCTTATAAAAAGGCTTTCATCTAAGTTATTCAAGTCCTCCAATTTGGCAATTTGTTTTCCAATTGTGTTACATTCGGGAGTAAATTCAAAATGTGTGTCACTTGAATAGAAGAGACTCGCCTGCTGCGGATTAGCTCTTAAATGACCTGATCAAAATCTCGACGGGCACCTTGTATATGAACACACAAAACACTTTCTCAAAATCTTATCATCTTAGTAAATTTTGAGCTCGATATCTACTGCCAAATCGCTTTTGGTCAAATTCATGCACATATTAAGCGCATTGGCAAATTGTTTATTCTTCTGGTACATGTAAATAAGAACTCTGGCAATGCTTAGAAAGAGCGAGTTGCCGCCAAATGGCACTATATCCTCAATGTCAATTAATTCTTTATCTTGTATATCCTTTTTGCTCTCCATTTTCAAAACTCTAGCCAAAATCTAATTAACAATTATTGAAAGTGTTGAAAATTAAATTTTTAATTTTCTAGATTAGTCTCTCTAAGTTTTAATGGCGTTAAAAAAGACAAAAATTATGTCTAGTAAAAATTAAAATCCTCTCATTTGATAATCTGTTTTGAAAATTATTTAATTTTTGTAAAATATTTTTTAATTTTAATTGAAATAATATGAAAAATTTGGTTAATTAGGATTAGGTAATGATAAATCAGAAAAATCTGAAATTAATGAAGCAAAAGTCTGAACATGACAAAATGATTGCCATAGCTGAGTCAAAAATGATGAATTAATGTTTGAAGAAGCTTTCAAAGAGCAGGCAATTGACTGTGTTTATTTTGTAGTTCATACATTTGACAAAATTATTTGTGTATCTATATTTAGGACTATCACTTTGCCAAAAGAAATGGAAGCATACAAAGCTGAATTGGCATTTCAGTATTTGGCTAAAATAATTGAACAGAAAAATCAAATGCATTCTTATTCAAAAAAAATTTATTTTGTTTTCAAATTTCTTATTAATCAATTTAAATAATTTGAATCTTTTAAATTTTAATATTTAAAAAATTATTTCTAAAACTTTTATAAACAATTTCTATTTTGAATTAAAATATTTAGATTAAAACAGATATTTAAATTGATAATTTTCTCAAATGACTGTGAATGAATTAAAAATTGAAAAGATAAGAGCCATTTTTAATGGTTTATTTGAAAATGACTGTATTTTAGAGCTGAGTGAAGACAACGAAGCCAAACATCTATGTTTAAAAAGTTTGAAATCATTTTTTTTTTGATAATTTTAATTTTTGAGCAATAATTTTTTAAGAAAATAATAATGAAATATTATTTCAAGATAATTTAAATGCTCCTCTTCATTTACAAATTGCTGATGCCCAAAATGCTCTATCATTTGTATTCAATGATAATTATTTTACTTTTTATTTCAAATTATTGACAGGTAAATAGATTTTACTTGATTCTTTTAAGATATAATAAAAAATTAAATTTATATAAAAAATATTTTAAATTAAACAAATTAAGAATATTAGCATAAATGAATTTTTTTTATCATTTTTACATTTTAAGTTTTAAATTCTGATAAATAATGTAGATCAATTTATCTGCATTTTTAGAAAATTAATTTAAAAAATTTCAAATATTTTATTTAAAATCAATAAGAATAAGTTGATTTTATAAAAAAAGAAAAATTAAAAATCAATTTTTAATTATTTTGCTTATTTTATTTTTATTTAACTATTATATCTTAAACATAAAAAAATTTCCAAAAGAAAAAATATATAATAATTAAAAAAATTTTTTAAATAACTATATAGATTTGCACAAATGTGTACAGTGGATCGAAGACAGAAATGAAAAAATGCCCAAAACATTTGATGAAAAATTAATTGACCAATTGTTGGCTGATTCATTTGAGAGAACAGTTACTTTGGAAAATAAAAAACTGAATATCAAGCCAGAAGATTACATCTTTTCCAAAATAGAGTCATATTGGAACAGTCAGTCAGAAGTGTATGGCTATTTTACGACTGTGTGTCAATCGTCAGGCTTTGGCAAGTCAAGAGCTTGTCAAAATTTATCCAAAAAAGCCTATGTAGTATTTTGTTGCCTAAGACCTGGTGCATTCAGCAAGGGATATCCAAAAAGAAGCTACTTGGCAAATAAATTGACTCAGATCTATGCAAATGAACATTTGACTAGACAATATTTTATTAAATATTTTAACATGTTTGTCCATTTCTTAAATGAAAATGAGTCTATTTCATATGAAGAATTTTACAAGAAATTCTCTAATGGTTTTGATGGCCATTCTTCATTTGCTCAGCATCAAAGTCTTCTTATTCAAGAACTAGATAAACTTGATCAAAATTGTCCACAAACCGACAAGCTTATTTGTTACCAAAGCAACAAGCCATTGATATTTGTTTTTGACGAAGCAAGCTCACTGGTAAAACCCGATCCAGACATTTTACCTAAAAATCAAAAAATTAAAACAAAACCAAACTACTTCATAATGCGTAGCCTATTGTCTGAGTTCAATATGGATAAGAAAATATTTGTCTTGTTTTTGGACACATTCTCTAGTTTGAGCAGCTTTATGCCAAACAAATGGCTTGATCCGTCAAAAAAAGCATCTGAATCATCGCTAATCGAGCCAATTTATTTACTACCCAATTGGGATGTGTTTACAAACTATGATGAAATTCAAACTCCTCAAGATTCGCTATTAATTAAAAATATTAGCTCTTTTGGCAGACCAATGTGGGGCTCATGGTGCAAAACCAAAATATCATGTAAACAATATGATCAAGTCGGCTTTAAAGAATTGACCAGTTTGGCAAGTCAAAAATTAGTTGGTGGTCGTCCAAAGAAGCTTGATCAATTGACAGAGAATGATGCTTTGGCTATTCTTAGCTGCAGACTTGGCACACTCAGACCTTTGCTCACCTCGACAGCACAAAATCTAGTTGCCTTGAACATGGCTGTGTGCACATTTGCCAACTATGAAGAAAATTTGTTCAAAATTGAATATCCATCTGAGCCAATTTTGGCAAACTCAGCTGCTTGTTATTTCAATCAGTTGAAAGTATATGAGAACAAGTCTCAATCTGGATTGTGTCTATTGGTCAATAAGCTTGTACAAGCTGTTCAGAATTCAATAGTTGACCAAGGTGAAAAAGGCGAGACAATAACCAAAATTTTGCTTCTGAATGCTTTTGATTCTTCGGTCAGCCGACTTAAAATCGATGATCCTCTAAATTCAGCCATAAGATATTGTTCTTTTGTTAAGGTTGAGACTTTTGTGACTAATTTATATGGTCAAATTGGCTTGGATGTAATTAAACAACAACTTGACCATGATCAATGTGAAAAACTTCTCAATGGATATGTCCGATTTAACCATTTTGTTCGAGCTCAATGTGCCAAAGAACAGTTAAATCTCAAGAATTTAATGAAGCGGTGTTGTGCCATCCACTGTATGAACAAAGAACGTGGTGTTGACTTTGTAATACCTGTCATATACAGTCTAAATGAGAATAGCTTTGACAAAATGTCAGCTATTCTAGTGCAAACAAAATTGCACTCAATTCCAACCGCAATCGACATGAACAAACTTAATAGTGCTCAAATATCAAGATCTGACATTGAGCTACCATTTCTTGTGATCTACATGCAACTTGGTAAACACGACCAAGCGTTTGTCAATGGCATTGGCTTAAAATTAAAAAACAGGGCTGTTATTTACTCAGAGGGAATTTCTTCCCAAGTGTTTTGCTCAATTGATTCGGACACTGAGACTGCTTTGATCAACTTTTCCAAATCACAGAATTGCACGAATTTGACCGGAATTGACAATACAATAGCAAAAGAAATCGCCTTTTCTAAAGATCTCATGTTATTTTAAAATTAGTTTAAAAGTTTTTATTATCTAGCATTTATCCATTCATTTATCCATCATTGTAGCCCATATCATAGTAAAATATTTAATTTTATACTTATTTAGCTATTAAATTAACTAAATTTATTTTTAGTCTTGTTTTTATAAAAAAAAATTTTTTTATATTATCAATCAAATCAAAAATTTATTATTCAAGAAATAAATTTTTTTATATACATTTAAATTTTTAAATTCTCTTTATTAATAATTATTAAAATCAAAAATAATAATTATTTAACAAAATTAAACTTCCACTTGATTAGTTAATGATATTTTTTTTGTCATTTGTCATCAATGGATGTGGCATAGATTAATTAAATTAATTCCTAAATTGTTTTTATCTATTAGACCATTGATTAATAAATGATGCTTTAATTTATTTTTTCATAAAGCTTAAAAATTTACACGTGATTAAAATTAAAATTAAAAAAAATTAAAAATTTTAATTTATTTTTTATTTTCAAATTTAAAAGATAAAAAATGGTAGAAACCTTAATTGAATTACGCAGTGACACTTTTACAAAGCCCACTCGCAAAATGCTCGAGGACATGATTAAGGCCGAAGTAGGCGACTCGGTCTACAACGAAGATCCAACCGTAATAAGTAATTTTAATAATTAAGGCCAGATAAAGAAAATTGGCAGCTTTTGGTTTAAAGAACTTGAGCAAGTGGTGAGTGATCTGTTTGGCAAGGAAGCTGCTTTGTTTATGCCATCAGGAACAATGGCCAATTTGGCTGCTGTGATGACACACTGCAATGAGCGTGCATGTGACATAATTGTTGGAGATAACAGCCATTTCAATCTATGGGAGCAAGGCAATGTGAGCCAAATTGGAGGCATTTACTGCAAACAAATAAGAAACAATCCAGACGGGACTTTTGACTTGGACAAATTTGAATCAATGATTTCTGACCACACTGAGTGCCATTGTTCGCGAACCCAATAAATGCCATTGTTCGCGAACCGCATAATCAATGTGGTGGTAGAGTTCTTCCTCTAAGTTTTATTGAAAATCTACGCCAAATATGCGACCTGAATGATATTCGGATACATTTAGATGGTTCCAGAATAATGAATGCGTCAATAGCTAGTGGAAAGAGTGTCAAAGAGCTGTGTCAGCACTGTGACTCTGTGAATTTTTGCTTTTCCAAAGGCCTCGGAGCTCCAATAGGCAGTGTTCTAATCGGAACTAAAAGCTTCATTGCAAGAGCTAAACGAGTCCGCAAGTCTTTAGGTGGAGCTATGAGACAAGTTGGCTTGCTGGCAGCGGCTTGTTTGCACGCGTTTGAAAAAGCATACTATAATTTGACCAGGGACCATGCTAATGCCATTAAATTGTCAAATAGCATCAACACAGGCACTGTAGTTCAGCTAGATAATAAAGTTGAAACAAACATTGTACACCTAAAGCTTCATCCAAACATCAAAATAGGCAGTTTTCTCCAAAGACTTGCTCAGGTAATTTTAGCTTTAATTTAAATTTTTTCTATCAAGCTTTTAATTAGCAATAATTTTATGTTATTTAATTAGAATAAACGGGTTTAATTTAGTGTAAATAATTAATGGTTTATTACGATCTTAATTGGCTTTAAATTTATTATTTAATTTAAAAATTATTTTTAATAATAGTAATAAATTTTATAATTTGGTTTAGGATACCATTTTAGATTATGTATTAAATTTTACTCAGGATTGGATTTTTCCAGAGTAAAACCATACAGCTGTTGAATTTTAATAAACCTTTTTATTCTCTTGCCATTCTTACAACATTGGTTAATGTGACTCTATGGCTTTAAAATACTTTTGATTTTAATTGTTTTGCCAGAATTGGATTATTTTGACCATAAGTTAATCCATTATATTTTATTAATGAATTAATTTCGTCAAATAGAACGATAATCTGCTAAGCTTCTTTTGAATTTAATTAATTTTTCCTAATATTCATTTTCTAGACTATGTATTAAATTTTATTCAGAATTGGATTTTTTCCCCGATTTACCATTGTATAATTTAAATTAATTTAAAAAATTTGGCAAAATGTTATTTTTTGTACATTTTTATATTTTTACATTTTTACATTTTTACATTTTTGAGAGAAAAAAAAATCTCAAAATTAAAAAATCTAAAAAAATTCTCATTCAAGAAAAGTAATAATAAATTCTCAATTAATTAAAAGGAGTTTTAGAAAAATTTAATTGTAAAAACCAAGGATAATTTTTTGAAAATCCCTTTTAATTAATTGCGAATTTATTATTACTTTTCTTGAATGAGAATTTTTTTAGATTTTTTAATTTTGAGATTTTTTTTTCTCTCAAAAATGTAAAAATGTAAAAATATAAAAATGTACAAAAAATAACATTTTGCCAAAAAATTTTTTAATTAGTCTTGATTTTACAAGTTAAGTAAATTTTATGTTTTTTACCAATCTAAAAATGTGTCAAATTAAGATACAACATTTTATATACGTGGCAAGATACTTTTTGAAAAAAAAGTTAATTTTAGAATATTAGTCTCAATTTAGGCAATTTAATCAAAAAATAAATTAGTTCAATCTACTAATTAATAACACGTTTTATAATCAAACTTTTAAATTTTGGAAAGATTTTAAAAATTACTTAATTAGAAAATTATTATTTGGAAAAACATAGAAAATGACACTAAGAAGAAGAACTTACTAAATTGAGGTTAACATGACCAAATTTTTGGTTCATAGTCAAAATTTATTTTAAAAAAAGCTGTATATATTTTTAATGACATCTGAAAAAATTAACTTTTTTCAGATATAATAAATGATAAGTGAATACTGTTTCTAACAGGTATTTTTTTCCTATCACAACCTAGAGGTACGTATCTAGTATCTTGGTGTCATTCTTAACCATGAAATCGACAAAATACATATTTTTGGTATCATGATGTCTATTTTATATCTGTTCTATCCAAATTATAAATATGCACGATTTATAAATTTACTTATACAAATTATTAATTGACAAATTGGATATGCTATTTATAAATTTTTATGTTTATTTTTTATTCATAAATTGTAAATGAAATTTATAAATTGCATAAAACAAATTTAAAAAATAAAATTATAAATTTTAAAAAAATGAGTGACAACTTGAGTGAAGAGGGTCGCGCTGCCCATAAAGCAGCCTTTGAACAGTATTTAAATCAACAATATAAGAAAGAGGATTCGACCTCATTAATTATCGATAAATCGAAATACAATTTGATTATTAGCTACTTAAACGAGACTATCGAAAAACCCGATCCAAGCAAAAAATTTTATTTCAAAAAACAAAAATTTAATATTCAGATTATCGAAAATCAACCGAGACTTTATCGTGAATTTAAAAAACGAAATAATACCAATAACTTACCAGTAGCTGTCAAAGAAGATTATTTCGAAATCCTTTATGACGTCCACTCAGTTCAACGAGGACATATTGGAATTAATAAAATGGAACACCAACTGTCAATGCGTTTCTATGGAATACCACGGAACATCGTTGCTCAATTTATTAAATTTTGTCCAATATGCAATCTAAAATTAACACAAATGACTCAACCTCGAATTAAACCCATTAGATCTGATGATTTTTTTTCGCGAATACAAATCGATTTAGTTGATATGCGTCATAGACCAGCTACACATAAAGCTGTAGTATACCAGTGGATTGCTCATGTAATGGATCATTTTTCAAAGTTTCATATTTTATGGGCACAAGAACATAAGTGTGCTGAAGAAGTAGCCGAAGGTTTAGAGCGCTATGTATTTTCTCTTTTTGGTTTACCCGGAATCTTACAAGCTGACAACGGAACCGAGTTTAAAAATGCTCTAGTTGCTGGTCTGATTGAATCTTGGGATGGAAATTGTAAAACTATCCATGGCAGACCTCGTCATCCACAAAGTCAAGGGCTGGTCGAACAAGGTAATGGGACTCTAGAGAGGATGTTAGCTGCAATGTTAATACAGTACAATACGAATGATTGGGTGGCTTTAATACCAAAAATACAATTTAATTTAAATACACAGCAAAGTTCATGTAATTAATTAATTTTTTTTTTCTTTGTTAATTGCTTAATTTTAATAAATAGCTACAAAATGTACACCTTATGAAGTAGTTTTCAATATTCAACCTACCGTAAACTCTTGTTTACTACCCCGGGGTACAAGTATGGTTTTAGCTATTGCCCCACCACCATAATATATGCTAGAAGCCCTGGGTTTTTCAAAAAAAGTTTCATTATAACCCCGGGATTTTACTCTAAAAAACTTTGAAATACTTATATGAAGTTTAGCTGAATTTCATCATAGCCCCAGTGTGTATTATAAAAATTTTTTTTATAGACTCATGGGATTGAAATTTTCAAAATAATACACATCCATGAGCTTAAAATTAAAAAAAAAACGTGAACACCCGTGAACATTATTTCATCATTCTTAAATAATTTTTAAGACTTTAAAACAGATCATTTGTAAAAAGAATTCGTTTAAATCGTATTCGTAATTCGTAAAATTTTTTTCGTTTAATTTTTCAATTTGTAAGCTCATCAAAAATTAATCAATTATTTTTGTACTTTTTTCTATTTTTTCTGTGAAGTATCGAATTTTTTTAAAAAATTTGAATTTTTCATTATAACCCCATTTAAATTATTAAATAATTTTTTTTTACCCCGGGTTTCTAATTTTTTCAATCTTAAAATACCTATACTAGAAATTTACTTTTTAAATTACAACCCCCCCACCTTTTTATTTGAACCCCATGAGGTAGTAAACAAGAGTTTACGGTAATTTAGGTAATGAAAAACAAATTGTAGAAATAGTTAATGAAAATAATGAAGAAATCGAACGAAATATTGAACGCAACGATTTAACTTCAACTGCTAACTTAATCGGACATGACAATCAGCAATTTATTCAATCTTCATCCCCTGACCCACAACAAGCTATTCTCGAGCGAGTACAAGAGACTCAAGAAGATGTTCAAGATGATGAAGAAGTTTTTAAAGTCCCTATTCGTGATGCTGTTCGAAATAATCAAGAAAAAGCAGCCAAAAAAATGCAAGAAAAGCATAACAAGAAAAGAAATAAAAGAACACTTGAGTTTGCAGTAGGTGATAAGGTAAGTGTTCTAATTCCAAGAATAGACAGGGGTGGTAGTGATCTACCAAGATTACCTGGTATAATTCGTAGAGTAAGTAACGAAGGAGAATTTTATGAGATTGTTACGGAGCACGGAATATTAAAAGACTGTCTACGTTCTTGTGATTTGGAAATGTATTATGGTCTCTTAAGTTTTGAAATATCTGCAATTACAAATAAGATTTCATTAAGAGAAGCCTCTAAAAAAACTAATAAACGAGATAAGGATTTGACTGAAATAGAGATTTCGTGCCAGTGTAATGGTACTTGTTCCGGTGGTAAATGTAAATGTTTTAGTTCAGGTGTCAAATGTAATTCACATTGTCATATAAAATCAGTAAATAAATGTTGTAAAAATTAATTATTTTTGTTTTTGTAGATTTTTTTAATTAACTTTTTTATAAAAAAAATTAATAAAATAATCATTAAATTTCTTAAACATTCATATTTATTTTGTAAATTGTATACATAACACTATACAATTTGTAAAATTACAATTGAATTTATAAATTTACAGGTAATTCTAACAAAATTTATAAATAGCATATCCAATTTGTCAATTAATAATTTGTATAAGTAAATTTATAAATCGTGCATATTTATAATTTGGATAGAACATATCTAATTATCAAAACTAAAGAAAAAATATAATTTAATTTTTTGAGTTTTTATCTATTTTCCATTCAATAAACCAGTTCCGCGAGGGTGATATAAAAAAAATTAACAAAATAAAATAAAAAAAATAAAGTTCTGTCTTTCTAAATGAATTAAAAAAACAAAATAAATAGTTTTTATAATCCCGTATTACTGGGATATGGGCCAAAGGCATACTCTGATGCACCGCTGAACCAGATTTGCGGTGGATCTGAAAAAAGCGTATGAATAGTAAACCTGTCTATCATAATTAGGATGGATATTAACCAGTACCTTCTTGGAATGATTACTGTCATCTTTAAAGAAGGTTTTCACTATTGGCAAATTCTGTCTATTAATTGAGGTACTTCTAACCAGCTGAAGCAAATTTCCATTTGGGTTCAACATTAGAAAAGCTTCGGACATGTTTTTGACAAAAGAGGACCTCTTTGGTCTTTTGGCTCCTAGGTCGCTCGATAGTGCTCCTAGGATCATTATTTCCTTAACCGTATTGGTAAAACTTTTGATAAATTTGAGTACACAATACTATTTTAAATCTTATTATCAAAACTATACATAAACTATAAATAAATTTTAAATCAATCTATAATAGTAATGGTCAAGGATGCTTTGCCAAACCTTAAGTCATTCATTTGATTATATATATTTAATTCAACAAGGACAGAAAAGTGCTCATCGTAGGGAATCAGGATCTATAAGACCGCGCTAGCTAAACACTAGATAAGGGTGTCGTTGGATAGAGGAAGGACCAAAGGTGAGCAGGCAACACGTTGCAGAAATTTAGCCCCCGTGGTCTTATAGCTACGCGGCCCAGAAAATTGGTCTTTTTTTGCCAAAATGGCCATTTTTCAAATGTGTTTTACTCGCACATATTGTATACCAATCGATAGGTCTCGATGCCAAACTAAACGTGGTGGTGTTTTTTTGAGCATATCTCTGGGCAATTTGGTAAAAAAGTGGCCAAAAAGGTCCAAAATACCAACTTGGAAAAAAAAATTTTTCCATTTTTGGACAATATGGGTATCTTTTTGTAGATTTTAAAGAGATCTATCCAATAGTATGTTTATCTTTTTGATCGGACATGAATGGCACTTTTTGTAAGTTACCAAAGTCTGGATTTTTAAAAATCAATTTTTCTAATGGTGTTATATCATCGAATATTCAATTGAATACAGACAAATTGGGTATCAATCTCTAGATCTCGATGAAATCTATTCAAAAATATGTAATGTTAAGAAATTGGACTTGAATGGCAGATTTTATGAGTCTAAAAACACTTTTTTTTGAGGAATTGCTGCTTTAAAGGGACTTAAATCACTTAGAATATTTTCATAATATATAAAAATCTTCTTAATCTATAGGGCACTCTTTTGCGAGCCAAAGGCGAGCACCATTTCAGCAGCGAAGCTGCATCTATTTCAAAAGTAATATCTTAATTATTGTTATTAAAAACTTTTAACTTTTAATAAAGAAAATATTAGATACTTTTCGAAGATTTTTTAAATTTTTAATGTTTACCATTAACTCTTTACCAAATTTAATGTGAAAAGCTTATGCATCATCAATTAAATCAAAGCTTAGTATAAGGCATCCTAAAAATTGCCCAGCAATTTTAACAAAAAGAAAAATTCTGTAATTAACTATTTTATTTAAATAATCTCAATAATTATTTTTCCAACTTAATTTTTGTCATTTGATTCATTTTTAAAAATTTAAAAAAGAATAACTATAATAAAATATTAGTTAAAATTATAAAGCGTTTACCATTAACTCTTCTCTATTAATTACTTAGTTTCAAAATATTAAAATCCTCAAGGAGTTTTTTTTAAAAAGATAAAATTTAAATAAAAACATAAAAGATAGAGGGAGGGAGGGCCTTGGGCCCGACACAGAGAGTCTAGTTATATATATTTAATTTGACAAGGAAAAAATGGGGCTCAACTTGAACAGATTTGATCTGGCCAACTAGGCTATGTACAGGTGAGATAAGGGTGGCGTTGGATAGAGGAAAGATTGCCATTGTCATAACGTCACTTTTCTGAAATTCCTGACCTTTGGTTTCATAGCTGTGGGCTGGCAAACTTTTTCCAAAAAATTTGGTCGATTTTTCAAGAGCTATCTTTTGAACTGAGCATAGGATTTTATCAATCAGGGTATCTTTGGATAGCTCTTGACGAGTGTATTCCAAAGAGATACAGATCTAGCGTGTGTGATGTTGCTTGCATGAGAAAATTTCCAAAAACACAAAAAAACATGCTCTTTTTCTATGCTCTCTACACAAGTGACCATTTATGCAAAAATATATTTTAATATAAAAATTTGTTCATTTTTTGACAATCTACAAGCTTATATGGTCGGTTTGTTTACAGGATGCGCCAAATCTATGTGACCTCGACATAAAGTTACACAAATTTATATTAGAATTTCAAAGTTTAAAGCCATTTCCTATTTCCAATTTATCTTATATATGACAAATTCTATCGCAATCGATAGCTCTTGATGTCAGAGTAAATATCGAATGGTATTTTTACCAATTCTCATGGGTATTTGGAAAAAAAAGAGCCAATAAGGTCAAAATTTACGACTTTTTAAAAAAAACATTTCCAAAATATGACAATATGGTAATCAATTTGTAGATCTCGATGAAATCTTTTCAAAAATATGTAATGTTAGGAAATTAAACCTGAATGGCACTTTTTATGAGTTTAAAAACACCAATTTTCAAGGAATCGCTAATTAAGAGTGTCTTAAATCATTTATAATATATCCATAAAATATATAAAAGGATATCAATCGATCCTTCTCAATGAGATCTACAATTTGATACCTATATTGATTAAGTTTATAATTAAATTTATTATCTTACCTAAGAAAAATCGTTTATTTGCATCGAAAAATTAAAGATTATAATTAACTGAGAGGAGTGAACATATAAAAACATTAAAGTACTAATTATTAGTAAAGTGAAGTTTTATCTTGAGATTTTTAAGCGAGCGAGGCGAAGCCGAGTGAGCAATATTTTACCCTGAAATTATTGATAAGTTTAAAAAAGAAGAATCGAAAGCGAGGCGAAGCCGAGCTTTCCTTCATCTTCTTAGTCTTTAGGGCACACTTCTGCGAGCCAAAGGCGAGCACCGTTTAAGCAGCGAAGCTCCATCTATCTTAAAACTAAAAAATATACAACTTTGCTTAAATTTTTATAATAAATAAGTAAAAATTATAAAAATGTTCGAAGATGTTTAAAAGTTTTAAAGTTTACCATTAACTCTATACTGAATTTAAAAAATGATAGTTTGTTCAACATCAATTATTAATGGTCCGTATACGTATTAGGATGCCCATTAAAAAAGAGGTGAAATTATTTTTCCTTAATTTCTATTGAAAAAATTTTAAAAATTAACTTTCATAAAAGAATTTTTTCTAAAAAATTTTTCTAAATCATTTTTGAAAAGTTTTAGATAAAATATTCACCATTGTTAAAAAATCTTAAACGTTTACCATTGACTCTTCTCTATTAATTACTTAGTTTCAAAATATCAAAATTTTCAAGGAGTTTTTTTTAAAAAGATAAAATTTAAATAAAAACAAAAAAGATAGAGGGAGGGAGGGCCTTGGGCCCGACACAGAGAGTCTAGTTATATAATATTAATTTGACAAGGACAGAAAAGTGCTCATCGTAGGGAATCAGGATCTATAAGACCGCGCCAGCTAGGCACTTAAAAAGGGTGCCGTTGGATAGAGGAAGGACCAAAGGTGAGCAGGCAACACGTTGCAGAAATTTAGCCCCCGTGGTCTTATAGCTACGCGGCCCAGAAAATTGGTCTTTTTTTGCCAAAATGGCCATTTTTCAAATGTGTTTTACTCGCACATATTGTATACCAATCGATAGGTCTCGATGCCAAACTAAACGTGGCAGTGTTTTTTTGAGCATAGCTCTGGGCAATTTGGTAAAAAATTGGCCAAAAAGGTCCAAAATACCAACTTTGGAAAAAAAATATCTTCATTTTTGGACAATATGGGTATCATTTTGTAGATTTTGACGAGATCTATCCAATGGTATGTTTGCTTTTTTAATCCGACATGATTGGCACTTTTTATGAGTTGCCAAAGTCTGGATTTTTAAAAAGCAAAACTTTGAATGGTGTTAAATCATCGAATATTCAATTAAATAGAGACATATGGGGTATCAATTTGTAGATCTCGAAGAGTTGTATCCAAATATATGTATTGTTAAGATATTGGATTTGAATTGCATTTTTTAAAAGTTTTTAAATGCTATTTTTCAAGGAATTTCTACTCTAGAGAGTCTTAAATCTATTAAAATATTTCTATAATATATAAAAATGGGTATCAATCGATTCCTCTCAATTAGATCTACTATTTGATACCCATAATGAGTAGTTTTATAATCAAATATATCAACTTATTTAAGAAAAATGTTTATTTGCATCGAAAAATCAAAGATAATAATCAACCGAGAGGACCTAAAATATAAAAACATTAAAGTACTTATTAAAATAGAATTAATGTTATCTAAAGCGAGCGAGGCGAAGCCGAGTGAGCAATATTTTAACTTAAAAATATTGATAAGTATAAGACGAATCGAAAGCGAGGCGAAGCCGAGCTTTCCTTCATCCTCTTAATCTATAGGGCACTCTTTTGCGAGCCAAAGGCGAGCACCGTTTAAGCAGCGAAGCTGCATCTATCTTAAAATTAAAATATATAAAACTTTGCTCAAATTTGTATAATTTTTAAGTAAATATTTTAAAATATTCGAAGTTGATTAAAAGTTTTAAAGTTTACCATTAACTCTATACTAAATTTAAAAAATGAAAGTTTGTTCAACATCAATTATTAAAGGTCCGTATACGGGCAGACTAAAAATTGCCAAGCAATTTTTAGGATGCCCATAAAAAAAGAGGTAAAATTATTTTTCCTTAATTTCTATTGAAAAAATTTGAAAAATTAACTTTCATAAAAGAATTTTTTCTAAAAATTGTTTCTAAATGATTTTTAAAAAGTTTTAGAAAAAATATTCACCATTGTTAAAAAAATTTTAAACGTTTATTATTAACTCTTCTCTATTAATTACTTAGTTTCAAAATATCAAAATCCTCAAGGAGTTTTTTAAAAAGATAAAATTTAAATAATAACATAAAAGAAAGAGGGAGGGAGGGCCTTGGGCCCGACACAGAGAGTCTAGTTATATATATTTAATTCAACAAGGACAGAAAAGTGCTCATCGTAGGGAATCAGGATCTATAAGACCGCGCTAGCTAAACACTAGATAAGGGTGTCGTTGGATAGAGGAAGGACCAAAGGTGAGCAGGCAACACGTTGCAGAAATTTAGCTCCCGTGGTCTTATAGCTACGCGGCCCAGAAAATTGGTCTTTTTTTGCCAAAATGGCCACTTTTCAAATGTGTTTTACTCGCACATATTGTATACCAATCGATAGGTCTCGATGCCAAACTAAACGTGGCAGTGTTTTTTTGAGTATAGCTCTGGGCAATTTGGTAAAAAAGTGGCCAAAAAGGTCCAAAATACCAACTTTGGAAAAAAAATATCTTCATTTTTGGACAATATGGGTATCATTTTGTAGATTTTGACGAGATCTATCCAATGGTATGTTTGCTTTTTTAATCCGACATGATTGGCACTTTTTATGAGTTGCCAAAGTCTGGATTTTTAAAAAGCAAAACTTTGAATGGTGTTAAATCATCGAATATTCAATTAAATAGAGACATATGGGGTATCAATTTGTAGATCTCGAAGAGTTGTATCCAAATATATGTATTGTTAAGATATTGGATTTGAATTGCATTTTTTAAAAGTTTTTAAATGCTATTTTTCAAGGAATTTCTACTCTAGAGAGTCTTAAATCTATTAAAATATTTCTATAATATATAAAAATGGGTATCAATCGATTCCTCTCAATTAGATCTACTATTTGATACCCATAATGAGTAGTTTTATAATCAAATATATCAACTTATTTAAGAAAAATGTTTATTTGCATCGAAAAATCAAAGATAATAATCAACCGAGAGGACCTAAAATATAAAAACATTAAAGTACTTATTAAAATAGAATTAATGTTATCTAAAGCGAGCGAGGCGAAGCCGAGTGAGCAATATTTTAACTTAAAAATATTGATAAGTATAAGACGAATCGAAAGCGAGGCGAAGCCGAGCTTTCCTTCATCCTCTTAATCTATAGGGCACTCTTTTGCGAGCCAAAGGCGAGCACCGTTTAAGCAGCGAAGCTGCATCTATCTTAAAATTAAAATATATAAAACTTTGCTCAAATTTGTATAATTTTTAAGTAAATATTTTAAAATATTCGAAGTTGATTAAAAGTTTTAAAGTTTACCATTAACTCTATACTAAATTTAAAAAATGAAAGTTTGTTCAACATCAATTATTAAAGGTCCGTATACGGGCAGACTAAAAATTGCCAAGCAATTTTTAGGATGCCCATAAAAAAAGAGGTAAAATTATTTTTCCTTAATTTCTATTGAAAAAATTTGAAAAATTAACTTTCATAAAAGAATTTTTTCTAAAAATTGTTTCTAAATGATTTTTAAAAAGTTTTAGAAAAAATATTCACCATTGTTAAAAAAATTTTAAACGTTTATTATTAACTCTTCTCTATTAATTACTTAGTTTCAAAATATCAAAATCCTCAAGGAGTTTTTTAAAAAGATAAAATTTAAATAATAACATAAAAGAAAGAGGGAGGGAGGGCCTTGGGCCCGACACAGAGAGTCTAGTTATATATATTTAATTTGACAAGGAAAAAATGGGGCTCAACTTGAACAGATTCGATCTGGCCAACTAGCTTACGTACAGGTGAGATAGGGGTGGCGTTGGATAGAGCATAGATTGCCATTGTCATAACGTCACTTTTCTGAAATTCCTGACCTTTGGTTTCATAGCTGTGGGCTGGCAAACTTTATCAAAAAAATTTGGTCGATTTTTCAAGAGCTATCTTTTGAACCGAGCATAGGATTTTTTCAATCAGGGTATCTTTGGATAGCTCTTGGCGAGTGTATTCCAATGAGATACTTTTTTGGTCTAACAGATGTTGCTAGCATGAGAAAATTGCCAAAAACACAAAAAAACATGCTCTTTTTCTATGCTCTTTACACAAGTGACCATTTATGCAAAAATATATTTTAATATAAAAATTTGTTCATTTTTTGACAATCTACAAGCTCATATGGTCGGTTTGTTTACAGGATGCGCCAAATCTATGTGACCTCGACATAAAGTTACACAAACTAACATTAGAATTTCAAGGTTTAAAGTCATTTCCTATTTCCAATTTATCTTTTATATGATAAATTCTATCGGAATCGATAGCACTTGATGTCAGAGTAAATATGGAATTGTATTTTTACCAATTCTCAAGGTTATTTGGAAATAAAAGGGCCAAAAAGGTCGACTTTTTAAGAAAACCAATTAATGGCTAATTTTAATCATTTGATAATAAATAATAGCTAATTGTTTCTATATAATGGTAAATTGCGAGCAATGCAAAACACGCTCAGCATTTGATAGCATTATATAATCTAACGAAAATTGAAAAAAGAAAATCAAAAACAAAATGAAATCGAGGCGAACTTCTTGACTAAGAGTTGCTGGGTTATTCCATTGTCAAACCATTTAGATTTAAAATATCTTAAATATTCACTTTAATTTAATTTAATTAAATTCAAAAATTAATCTGAATTGTTTTTAAATAAAATCTTAAATAAATGTAATATTATTAAAATTTATTCTAAATTTGTAAATCCCATCTTTAAAGATTAACCAATTTAATTCATAGTCTTAATTGCTTTCCCTTTTTAAAATTTTCATTTATTTAAAAATAAATTGTTATAAGTGATTTTATGTTATTTTCTCCACAATTCTTAATTCACAATTTACCACAAAAAAAAAAAATTACCAAATTAAAAATGGCACCAAAGATAATATTTAGCAATCAAATGATCTGCTTTATTATTGAAGCGTACAGACAATTAAAGGCCAATTGTTTGAATTTGAAAACAAATCTTCCTTTATTGTTCAATACCGAATTTGGTATTAATGTTAGCTATTCAAAACTCTACTCATTAGCTAATTCAAATAGCGTTGTTTCTGATGAAACTGTCACCAAAATTACAGAACTAAGTAATTGACTTTTTTGTTTATTTTAAATGAATATCACTTATATTGAATTTTTAGTATCTAATCTACAACAACATCAACCTAATCAGCAATCAATCACTTTGTTACAAGCTCCAAACACTGCCCATATTGAAACTAATATTTCACAAAATTCTAATCAATCTCAACCTAATACAAGTCGATTTTTCGAACAAATTGACAACAAGAATTGTATAAACCAAGGTAAACTTACTTTTTTATTTTACTTTATTAAATATTTATTAATATAATATTTATTTTTTAAATTTAACAATTCAAAGCTTTATAGAGCAATTGAATTTTTTATTAAGTATTATAGTAATGATTTCGTAAAGAGTTTACTTTTTGAAATTGAAACACTATTTTTTTATAAATAAAATATTTACTGCTAGACCTTTAAATTTTAAACAATAATTGAATTTTTGTTTTTTAATCATTATTTAAAAATTAAAAGTCAAAAAACTGCTTTGGAAACCCTCTTTTTTTTTAAATTAATTTATTTTTCGTTATCAATGTTTGAAACTAATCAATTAAACACTAAAATATTTGAATTTTTTAAATACTTTTGTTTTTGCTTTTAGTTGCCAGACGTGGTAGAAAATCATCATACAATTTGACAATTGTACATTATAAATTTATTCAGCAAGCTTTGAATTTAATTCAGATTGAAAAAGCTAAAAATCGTAGTATTCGTAAAGATAAACGTTTGATTGAGTTGTTCAGGGCTGAGTTTCCTAGCGTTGAATATATAAATATTTCTTATCCTACATTAATTAGTCATTACAAAAATGCTGTTAAAGACGGAAAAATTACACTAGAAGAACCGTATTTTGGAATATCATATTCTGATATTAGTTTAAATGAATCCAATTTAAATATTTCTCAACCAGCTACTTCGGTGACACTTCCTTTATCGACTGAAATGATCAATTCTGATAAAATAGAAAGTTCATTATCTCAACAATTGTCACAAGCTTTGAGTATTCAACAACAGCGAAATGCTGAAAATGTACTTGAATCAGAAATTTCTGATGCTGAATTCCACTTGCGGTATAATCCTGCAGATGAGAATTATCGTTTAACATCAACCCCTGTCTCTAATCTTGAATTAGATATGGATGCGACCGATTTATCATTTCAGTCTCATTTTGATAACATCTCTTCTTCCCAATCTGAAGCATCATCTTCTTCAAACAATATAATCAATCGATTAAGAAAAAGAAAACGTAGACCATTAACTTATAGAAATAAGGTGACCCGTGAACGTGAATACAGATCAAATAGTTCCAATATTACAGTTGATTATCATTCCAATTTAGCTAATTTTCCACAAGAAAATAACAATAATCGGGATTTTATTGTGCGGAATGATCGATCATTGCATAATAGGAATTTCTATCACCAAATGCACGGTATTGGCTTGATGGATCGTGATGAAGATGGCCAACAAGTTAATCTATTTGATCTTGGACCATTTGGAGGTGAAATAGCCAATGACAACAATGGTCAAGCCAGGTACCAATATCAATGTAGTCACTGTGATGCTCTATTTTATGGTGTTGAATGTAATACATCAGGTCTATTTACTCTCTGTTGCCTGAGCAATAAAGTAAATATTGAACATATACCTGATTTTCCTGAGGAGTACAGAGAATTGTTTACTCGGAACAATACAAATCGTGTTGTTACTCAGGAAAGAAAAAAATTTTTGGACTATATAATTAATTACAATAGTCTTTTATCATTTGCTGCAATATCTGCTCGGATGGATAGTACAGTAGAGAATTTTAGAAATCATTATGTATATAAAATACATGGCCGAATGTACCATCGGATTGCGCCAGCAAACCGGACTGAAGGTCAAAATTTTCATATTCAGGGCGGTCAGTACTATATGCTTGATACTGACCAAGCTCATCGAGACAGAATGGAAAATTCTAATCATGTTTTTAATTATATAGATTAAAATGTAATTTTCAAATTAAAAATAAAATTTTATTAAAAAAATTGATTAAAAATGATTTATTTTAGACTCTCAAGAGATTAGAAGATGTGATTGTCAGATACAATCCATTTGTTGATCAGTTTTCCAATTATAAGCGACAACTTGAGCAACAATTGTCCTTAAATGGATCCGAAGGGCACGAGCTTCTTCGGATGTACTTATTTCGACCAGATCATGTAGCACAAACCGGTAATTATATGCCAAACCGGTATGATACAAATGCGAGTGGCGGTCAAATTGCAGCCATTTTTACTGCCGATACAGACGGTTTTCCGGCTCATA
>JAESIW010000031.1:0-100298 GCA_016802295.1 Brachionus rotundiformis
CAAATAAAATTCTGGTTTAGACTAGAAGGAGGAAATTCAGAAAGCTTAAATGTATCTTTGGCTTTGGCAACAGATAAAGTACTTATCTATAGAAGAGAAAGATCTACACTTGACTGGACTCAGGCTATCATCGACTTGGGCTCTGTTTCATCTCAATTTGAAATTATCTTTGAAGGAATCAAAAATCAGAATTCTTTTGGCTACTTGGTTATTGATGATGTCACTTTTGAAAATTGTGCTTTGCCATATTTGAACAACAATTGTGCACAAAGTGACTTTAAGTGTAGAAGAGGCAATTGTGTACCCATGGATCGTAGATGTGACTTTGTTGATGATTGTGGCGATTACTCTGATGAAATCGGATCTTTGTGCACTTCTTACCACAAGTATTCTCTTTTTTTAATTAACTAATTAAAATCAAGTTTTAATTATATAAATAAATATTATAATATTTTTAAAGATGTAATTTTGATCATTCATTATGTGATTGGACCTTAGAATCAAATGCTGCAATAAAATGGAAGCGCTTCAATGGACCTACAGCTTCGGCTAACACGGGACCTAAAAGAGGCACAAACTTATCTTCTATTAAATAACATCTTAACTTTAAATTTCAGATCATACAACTGGCACAAACCAAGGCTCTTATTTATATCTGGAATCAGCCGGAAATAGTTTAAAATCATCAAGAATTTTCAGTAGGACTTTTACTTCTGATCCTGGATGCAAGCTTTTATTCTACTATCACATGTTTGGCGTAATTATCTCTTATAACCCAAAAAAAAACTGAAATTTTATCTATCTATTTAATAGAGTACAATGGGCAGTTTGAATTTGTTCGTGAAAAACTATGCTGAAGATAATGTTGAACAAAAAATATGGTCTGCAACTGGTAATCAAGGAGATTTATGGCTAAGAAATTTGGTCGATATTCCCAATGGTTTACCTTTTCAAGTAAAATTTAATCTAATTAAAACCAATATAATTTAATTATTTAATTGCAGGTAATATTCGAAGGAATTATTGGCAATGGAATCGAATCAGACATGGCTATTGATGTAACAATTGATCTTTTTTATATCATTTATGTTTACAAGTATATTTTTTAGGACATTGCATTCACTCCAAACTGTGTTCCATTTAGTGGACCATTGCCAACATCTGGATTAACTCAACCGCCAATGACGACACAGAATCCATGCGGAACTGACTTTAAGTGCGAAACAACACCATTTTACTGCATCAAGCCGACACAAGTCTGTGATTTTACACTAAATTGTAATGATGGATCAGACGAATTTAACTGTGGACCATGTGATTTTGAGGAAGATACCTGTAAATGGCAGGATTCAAGTATTGGACTTTATGAGTGGAAAAGAAAACAGTTCAACAGTGCCATCGATCCACCTGTAATTATTTATTAGTGTTATTTTAGTTGCTTTAAGTTAATTAAAATAAAATTTCTAGTTGATGGGAAAAAATAAGGGTTTTTTTATGTACATTGATTACGGAGTTGGAAACTTTTTGGATAAAGTTGTTTTAACCAGTCCAGAACTGCCAGAACCTAGTCAAAGTTGTGAACTAAATTTCAATCACTTTTTGGAAGGAAATCAGACTGGTTATTTATCAGTTGTGATCGAGTTTACCAATTCAACGACAACATCTCCCATTTGGACCAAGTTTAGCTCAATCAACACCACTTGGACATATTCATCTATTAAATTGGAAAATTTTACCACAGGCTTAGCCAAAGGATGGAAATTAAAATTTGTAGCCTTTTTGAACGACACCTCTAGGTCAAGCCGTATCAGCTTGGATGATATATCGTTTACCAATTGCAATCCTAATGACTATTTGGCTCCAGCTAAATGTAATTTTGATGATGGCTTTTGTGGATGGACAAATGATCTTGCCAATTCAAAATTTAATTGGACAAGAAATAAGGGCTCAACGAGCTCAATAGATACAGGACCTCCTGGCGATCAGTAATTAGTCCTTTGGCAATGGATTGATTAATTAAAATTTTTTAATTTAAGCACTTCTGGTTCTGGATACTATGTTTACATTGAGACGTCTAGTCCTCGAGTTAAAGGCGATAATGGTAATTAAAAAATTTTAATTACAAATTTAAGAATAATTATATTAATAATTAAGCTATTCTGAGCACACCACTTTTGTTGCCAACGCCACCATATGGCAATTGTTTGATTTTTTGGTATCACCAATTTGGAAGCGATGTAGGAGAACTCAATGTTTGGATTAACTCAACTGAAAACAATGAAATCTTATGGACAAGAAAAGGAACACAATCGAATATTTGGCGCCGAGCTCAGGTCACAGTCAAAAGTCAGACTAATTTTAAGATATCATTTGAAGGAATTGTTGGTAAAGGATATTATGGAGATATGTAATTAGAATTTATTTTAATTAAATTTTAAAAAATTAAAATATTTTTTTTTTCCAGAGCTTTAGATGATACTGAAATAACACATCAGGGTTGTAAGGACACAGCTGTCTGTGATTTTGAGCAAGATTGGTGCGATTTCAGAAACACTACTTTGCCAGGTTACTACACATGGTCAAGAGGCAGCAATAATACAGCTACACAGGGTACTGGACCATCATTTGATCATGTAAATTAAATTTTAAAATTAGTTTATATTGGTTAATTAATTTATCCAGACACTTGATTTGGGAGGCGGTCACTACTTGTACATAGATACATCTCCACCTCGTGTCCAAGGCGACAAGTACTTGTTTGAATCGTCCGTTCTTAAGTCAGACAAAGATAGGTGTCTCAAATTTTGGTATCATATGTATGGTGATGGAATTGGCAGCTTGAATATTTACCGCAAATTGAACAACTCATTTTTGACTGAAAATGTATGGAAAAAAACAGGAAATCAGGATAACATTTGGAGACTGGGCAGAGCTAATTTGGATCGAACAAGTTCTAAAGATGATTTTATTTTGTATTTTGAAGGAGTTAAAGGTGCCACAGAAAGAGGAGACATAGCTTTGGATGACATATCTGTTTTGGAAGAGTCGTGTGGACAAACTAATTTCTGTGACTTTGAAGAGGATTTGTGCTCATGGACAAACGCGGTAAATGGTTATGATGACGATTTTGATTGGCTCAGAAATTCCGGCTCAACAAGCAGCTACAATACTGGACCAAGTGTAGATGCAACCACTGGAAGTAAAGCTGGTTGGTACATGTATATTGAAACTAGCAGTAACACCAAAGATCAAAAAGCGTGGTTGGTGTCCGAGCATTACTTGCCTTCGGATTCTCCAAATGGATTTTATTGTGTCAAATTTTTTTATCACATGTTTGGAACCAGCATTGGTGCGCTTAATGTTTATACGCGTGTGGGAACAAACGCCCCTAAGCAAAGATGGCGAACAAGTGGTCAAAAAGGAGATTACTGGCTTACGGATAGTTTTAGTTTTGCTGAACAAGGCGAATTTGTGGTCATTTTTGAAGGTGTACATGGAGGATCATTTAGTGGAGATATTGTAAATAAATTTAAAAAAAAAAATAAAGATTTTTTATTTAAAAAATTATTTTAAGGCTATTGATGATATTGGTGTCGAGGCTGGTTTGTGTGCCAGTGACTTAACTACTCGACCACCTGGTTTCGAGACTTTGACATATCCTGTACTTCCTTTAAATTGTAATTTTGAAAAAGACTTTTGTTCTTGGACAAATGATACAGAGACCGATTTTACATGGTTGAGGGGAAAAAGTGGCACTGTAACATCATTAACTGGACCTCTGACAGATCATACCCTTCAAAGTCTTGATGGCTATTTTGCTTACATAGAAACATCTTATCCAAGAGTGGAAAACCAAACTGCCAGACTAATTAGCATTCCTTTTACTGTTCGCTCAACTGGCTTTTGCTTTAAGTTTTGGTATCATATGTACGGATCTACCATTAATACTCTCAACATTATTCTAGAGAGTGAATGTAAATTAAATAATTATTTCTCATTATTTTCTTAATCTTTTAATTGAATTAAGTGTACAACAACCAGACTATAGTTTGGAGCAGACAACTAAACCAAGGAAATAAGTGGAGATATGCTCAAATATTTATTAAAAATACTGGAAATTACAGAATTAAGATTGAAGGAATTGTATGTTGATAATAAAGATAAGAAAATTAATTTAAGCTTTGATAATTTATCTTTAGACTGGCAAAGGTCAAACTGGTGATATAGCTATTGATGACATCTTGTCCAATACTGGAGCATGTCCGATCACTAAATCATGCGACTTTGAAAATGAGGATTTGTGTGGATTTACCAACTATCCATTAGCCAAATTTGAATGGACCCGTCACCAGGGATCTACAAGCTCTATAAATACTGGACCTTCTTATGATCATGTATATTTATTTTTTAAATTATTTGCTAGCAATATTGAAAATAAATTAATTTTTATTTTAAATAATATCAAATTAATTACAATAAAAAAGATTATCTGTAAATTTTTAATTATTTTTTTAGACTACATTAACATCCAATGGTTACTACATGTTCATAGAAACCAGTTACCCACAAGCAAAAGGCGATAACGCGGTCCTAATGTCTCCAACATACAAATTTACATCATCTGGAACCAAATGTATTGAATTGTGGTATCATGCATATGGAAATAATGTCGGATCTTTGAACATTTACAAACTTGAAAAAGGTGGTCTAAGTGGAAACACTCAATTGATATACTCAACATCAAATAATCAAGGAAACGAATGGCACATACTGCAGACCAATTTTTATGTTTTGGCAAATCGCGAGTTTAATATACTGATTGAAGGTGTAGTTGGTTCAGGATACGCAGGAGACATATCAATTGATGACTATGAATTTAAAGAAAAAGAATGTCAGCCTTTGGGTTGGTGCGACTTTGAAGAAGACACTTGTGCTTGGAAGAACATTGAATCAGGTGCAGATTACGAGTGGACCAGACATCGAGGAAATACAATGACAGTTAATACAGGACCATCAACAGATCATACATTGGGAACTCCATTTGGAACTTACATTTATTTTGAAACTTCATCGCCTGTCTCAAAAAATGACAATGCCATCATTGTTTCACCTGTTTTCGAAGGCAATAGCTCACGTTGCTTTGAATTTTACTATCACATGTATGGCCAAGGCGATGCAACCTTAAACATAAGGCAAAAAAATGCACTCGATCCATTAAACAAATCGGTAATTGTGTGGACCGACAAACAAAACTATGGTGATATTTGGGTTTATGGCTCTGTCTCACTACCATCAAATTATAGTACCAGTTATACAATTTTAATAGAAGCAATAGCAGGTACCAGTATCCGAGGAGATATTGGTTTGGATGATTTGAAAATATCAGAAGGCACATGTCCAACAATCGATCAACAATGTGCTTTCAATTGTACCAATGGCCAATGTTTACCAGCAAGTAAAGTATGCAATTTTGTAAAAGACTGTCCGAACGGTGAGGAAGAGCTGTGGTGTGGATACGACAACATTGATTTTGAAAATGATCTTGGAAAATGGACACAATCGAATGATGGTTTGTTCAAATGGGTACGTCTTAACTCAGGACTTTTAAGTGGTGCTGGTCCATCAATAGATCACACTAACCAAACAACAAGTGGCTACTTCTTATTCTTGGAGCCTAACACCGGGCTTAGGAACCTAAATGCTCAATTAAAAAGTCCTGTTCTCAAAGATTCCTATTCTCTTTGTGAAATGAATTTCTGGTACCAAATTAGCGCTAAAGATGTGGGCGAAATCCAAGTTTATTCAAACATTGGATCTCAGAGATCAAGATTTTTAACACTTGATACAGAAACTTTTAATTTGTGGAATTTGGCACGTGTTTATATTGGAAGATACCGTTCTGACTTTACAATTGATATAGAGGGCTTTAAAACATCAGGTACCAATGGCTATTTGGCTATTGATGATATAGAATTTAAAAGCTGTAACTTCCCAATGGTCAAAAACTGCACCTATTCTGAAGTTAAATGTGATAACAATAGATGTGTATCTAATTTGCTTTTATGTGACTTTAGTGATGATTGTGGTGATTTGAGTGATGAGAAAAATTCTACATGCTTGGTATATCCAAACAGATGTGACTTTGAGAGCTCTTTATGCGAATGGATACAAGATGAGGATGATTTGAAAAAATGGCAAAGAACCTCTGGCTACGACACATTATCAGATTTTCTTCCTCAACGAGATCATACCACAAACACCGAATCAGGTAGTTATATCTACATTGAGACCAAAAATCAACTTCCTGCCTCCACATCGACCTTACTCGGTCCTTCATTCGACTATTCCAAATCTTTATCCTGTAGATTAAGACTATTCTATTTCATGTATGGAAACTCAGTGGGTAAACTAACAGTTTTGGCTCGAAACTCCATTGGCGGTGAATATAAGACAGTGTGGACCAAGACTGGCTCTCTAGATCAAAGTTGGCAACGAGCAGATATTTACATGCGTCCATACTTTACTGGCACCAATATATTCCAGGTCTTAATTCAATCGACCGCAGCCAACTCAACTAATGAAGATGGATTCATAGCTATTGATGATGTATCTTTCACTCCAAATTGCTTTTCATCAACTGATCCTTTGCCGATAATATCCACCACCACAACACCACCTCCATGCGGATTTACCGGTTTCAGATGCTCAGATGGTAAATGTATAAACCAAAGCCAAATATGTGATTTTATCAGAGATTGCAGCAGTGGTGAAGATGAGAATAATTGTGGTTCGTGTAATTTTGAAGATGATTATTGTGGTTGGTATGACAACAGTTTTGGCAGTCATGTATGGAATAGAAGCCAAGCTTTGGATGCTAATTTACCCAACGATGTAACTCTTAACACAAATCAAGGTTCGCTGATATCTTATGCCACTGAGGAAGGAGCTTTTAGTGGAATAACGCGCCTATTTTCACCAAAATTGGGACAAACTGGTTCTAGCTGTGAATTTGAATTTTTTTACTACAAAATAGACCATGTTGCCAATTCAGTCATATTTTCGCTCTACTTGAACGACTTGACAACTGACTCTACACAGCGTTTATGGACCACAAGTGAAAACACTGTAGGATGGATTCAAAAAAGAATAGGCCTACATTCGCGTGATGGAAATTTCAAGCTTTATTTTGAAGCTACACAATTAAATGAGATTGGACCGAATAAGCCTAAATTGGCCATTGATGAAACCAATTTTATTAATTGCCAATTTTCATCAAATATAACATGTCCAAGTGGGTCAGACAAAAATATATTCAAATGTAACAATGGTGTATGCATTCCAAGTAATCTGGTGTGCGATTTTGAGAACGATTGTGGCGACTCGAGTGACGAAGCCAACTGTGATAACTTTAATAGATGTGACTTTGAGGATGATCTGAATCCATTATGTGATTGGAATAGCGACGATGATGCCGAATTGTACTGGCTACGTGGTACTGGTCTTCAATTTCAAACATCCACTAACAATTATCCAACATTTGGTATGAATAGAAGAAAATTTTTTTTTTCAAATTTTATTATTTTTAATAAAATTAGATCATACTACACAATTATCAACAGGAAAATTTTATTACAATGATTTCAATGGTAGAGAAGATCGATCAGCAAGAATTAGCAGTCCAGTGCTTTATCCAGTGCAGCTAAGTAGTAATTGTTCATTCAGAATGTGGTATTACCTAATGGCCTATTCCGGAAGTCAACCGGTATTGAAAGTGTATAAGCGTACAGTTCTCGGAGGGCCGATGACTCTAATATGGGATAAAAATAGTCTAAACTGTAAAAAAATATACTTTTTTAAATTTGAATTTGATAATATAGTCTTTAGTACTAAAAAAATTCCTTATATCTTTTCAAATTAAAACCTATTTAAATAATAATTAATTAATATTTAATGATACTAAATACTAAACTTAATAATTTTATTATTTAATAATTATTTAATAATTTTTTAAAGTGAATGAATGGATTTTGGCAGACATAAAGCTAGAGTCAGATAAAAATTTTCAAATAGTGGTTGAAGGTACAAATATAGCCAATGCTCAGTTTGCCATAGATGATTTTTCGCTAACACCAAATTGTAATATAAACCAGTTTGAACAATTGCCAATTTATACATTTACCACGCCATCGCCGAGCAGTGAGTGTCAAAGACCGAATCAATTCAAGTGTAGAACAAGTCAACAATGTATAGACATGACTGAATTGTGCAATTTTAGATACGATTGTGCAGATAAGTCGGATGAAGAGTCTTGTCCATGGTCATGTGATTTTGAAAACCAATTTTGCGGCTGGATAAATGAAATAAAAGGCCCCAATCAGCAACCAAAAATAGCATGGCAAATAGAATCAGGCGAAAACGCAGTTTCAACTTTAACTGGTCCAGCGACCGACCATACCACCGGATCTGATCAAGGCCGCTTTTTATATTTAGAGTAAGAAATCTGATTAAATTTTTTATCAAAAAAATAAAATATTAACTAAAATAAATTTAAGTCCTAGAAACAAAGATCCGAATGATTTGGCCAGACTTTTGAGTCCAATTTATTTCCAAGCTGGTCAATCATGCCAACTCGAATTTTGGTATCAAATATTTGGCAATTACACAGGCCTGATCAATGTGTACACTCGAACTGGATTGACAGAGAGCTTACTGGCAACTGTAGGGCTTTCTCTGCCTAGTGTAGTCCCGCCAACTCAATGGATGCAATTTAGTCTATCATTACCAACTTGTCTAAATCAGTTCCAAATAGTAATTGAAGGTGTACGTGGTGGCACAAGCGATAATGCTGTAGTTATCGATGATCTTAAGTTTATCAACTGTGAATACCAGAAACCACAGACAGACCTACAGCAGTGTATACCATCTAATAACAAATTTAAATGTAGCAGCAATCATTGTATAGATTCCTCATTGATTTGTGATCTGAGCAATGATTGTTGCGATTCAAGTGATGAATCGATAAATGCATGTGCCGATTTTTATAGGTATGATATTTTTATCTATAAAAAAAATAAACAAAATAGTATTTAATTATCATTTATTAAAATTTTTTTATTAAACAAAAAAAGATGTAATTTTGAGAATGATTTGTGCGCGATAAAAATATTAAATGAGAGTGACATAATGTGGAAACGAGTTAGATCAGATAGCTTTAATCAAAATAGCTTGGACCGTCCACTGTTAGACCACTCAGTTCAAACATCTCAAGTAAAAATAACAATGAATTTTTTGTTAAATTAACATGTTTATTTGATTATTTAAAAATTAAAAGGGCCATTATCTTATTTTGAAGCGTCCAAACATTCCCAATTTGGGTGCCAAAGGAATTTTAGGAATAAAATTGAAATCAAGCAATTCCGGCTGTGGGGTTCGAGTGTGGTCTGTAATTTCTAGCCAATACACCGGCAGTATTTCATTATATACTCGCTCTGCAGTGGGTGGACAGTGGTCACTTTTGAAAACATTTGATAAAAACAGTACAAATTGGCTGCGTAATGATGCAAATATTCCACAAAATAGTAGCCCTTTCGAATTGTTAATTGTTGGCTCAATTGAGTTTGATAGAGATGGTTTCATTGCCATTGATGATGTGTCATTCTTACCAGGCTGTCAAGTGGACGACACTGTAATAATACCCACAGCACCGTCTACAAGCTCAACAACATCTTCGACGTCCTCAAGGATCACAGGATCAACTCAATCACAATCTAGCATGCAAACCTCAACCAATACCAATCCTACTGAATCTGGTCAATCGGCCAGTACCACTCGAGTAACAGGCTCTTCAGTATCGATTCAATCAACCACCACTAGCCATGGAGTTAAATGTCCTATCAATTATTGTCTAAATGAAGCAGAGTGTTATCTTGTTAATGAAGATTTTAAGTGTATCTGTAAGCCCGGATTTACGGGAAATTTGTGCGAATCATTACAACAAGAAGATAAGAAAAAATCGAGTATTTATTTTTTAAAATTTTAAATTTAATATAAATAATGCTTTTAATTCAGGCGGAGGCCTTATTGCTGGTATACTCGTTCCAATATTTGTAATAATAGCAGGTGCTCTAGTTGTGCTATATCTGTACAAAAAAGATAAATTAAGGTATTTATTTTAATTAAATTAAATAAATTAAGTAAAATATATTTATTTATTTGAAAAAAGGGGTTTCTTTTATAAAAGACAAATTAATGAAAGCGTCACTGAATTAGAAGGCATTCAAAATCCGGTCTATAACCAAAACGAACTTGACGAGGACACAAATGCTGTTCAAAATAATGATACTGAAATTAGTTTACAAGAGCCCATAACAGTAATTCTTTTTTTAATTTGTATTTTTTAATGATTAATTTTTTTAAGAAATCACTTGAAAAAACAAGAACCTATTCAACTGTAGAAAACAACTAATTTTTTAATTATTTGATATATATTTTATTATAAACTATTTAAATTAGAATTTAATATAGAAATTTTTTCAATTTTTTCAATTTTTTAATAAAATTTAAAATAAAATTTGTATAATTGTCACCCTCCTCTTTTCACGACCGGGCTTGGGACCGGCTTTGGCAGAGTTATGACGGCGTCTTTCCCTAAGAAGCCAGTGGGACGTTCATCATAAACAGCGCCACTCATCCGAGCACTCAATGGCTGCGAACTCGGCAACTATTTAGACTAGCTTGGAACCACAAACCAAGCGACTTTAACCAAAAAGTCTTAACTTAAGGCTTCCAAAGTTACGTACTATCTGCAGAGGGTCAGCTGTACAGCAGATTCTCGCTCCTTTCGGATTCTATACTGGGAGATGGTCGAAGCCAGCGGCGCCCTCATACGACAAGACTTGGACAAAGACCCGTAGGCCTATGTACCCGCCATACAGCTCTTCTGTAGACTACGTGAAATACCACACACACACATACGATGCATGTGGCTGCCACCACCCTCCTCTTTTTTCATCAGGGCTTGGGACCTGCGGATCGGCAGAGTTATGGTGACTGCTCTGAGTCCATTTTTTAATACAAAATTCTTTTTTTCAAAATTTCAGTATTAAAAAATGAACTGATTTTTTCCAAAATGTCATCCTATTTATACCCTTTTGCAAAGACCAACTTATGTTAAGTGACCGCTTTTTGACTCCATTTTATAAAATTAAAGTCTTTTTGGAAAAATTTTCAATTCATTAAATTGAAAAATCTGTCTCCTTGAGTTAATTCGACCAATTAAACTAATTCAACTAATTTAGCTTATTAAGATTTTGATAATTTTTTCAATAATTTTGAATAAAAATTTTTCTCTAAAAAAAAATTTTTTTTTCTACAGATATTGTCATTTATTGGGGATGTTATTTTGACACAACTTCAAGGCAATTTTTTAAATTATAGAGTTATATAATTTAATTTATTTTTAATTGATTTAAAAGATATTTTTTATGGTAAAATGAATTCTTCTTAAGTCATTTCTTTTAAAAACGCTTCGAACTCATTCTAAATTATTCTGAATATTTATCGAAATTTCAAAAAATTAAATTTTAAGCTATCCAGCTTGTCCATTTAAGAACCAAATCCAATCAAAAGTGCAGAAAAGCTTTATTTTTTATTGAACAAGAAGAACTTATGGAAAATACATAACAGCTTATCCAATTTTATACCAGATGTCAAAATGACATAAACTGGTGCTTCTCAGTACAGATATCGATATAGCTTTAAAAAAATATCTAGTTAAAAGATAAAATCAAATTTTAGTGATTTACATAAAAAAAGCTTATTTAAAGCCTTACTCTAGTTTAGTCTGTTTAATAATCTATTATTTATCATAAATAACCAAAAACTAAATTTTATATTTATATTTATATTTTCTTAAGTTTATTGAATTGGATGCAAATTTTAGTTTAATTATTTAATGAGAAATTAAATCAATTAATTTGTAATAGAAAATTATGAGCACTCGAGAATATTATTCAAAATTCTTAAACATTATTAATAATATATGCATAAAATTTTATGATTATTTTAAAATAAAAAAATAAAAAAAATTCAAATGCATCAAAACAAATCGGATACTTTGAAATCAATTCAAAAGACCAAGTATAAACGAAACATTCTACCAAAAAATGAAATAATTCAGCTATACCTAAACTCATCAGTTGGTTCGAATGCAAAAAGCAAAGTAGTTTTGCCAAAGTTTTCAAACAATGACATTACCACACATTTGACTAATGTAGAAACTGGACAAAATTTGCCAAAGACCGAAAATTGTGGTTCGAATGAATCCAACATGTCAAATGCTTCAAAAAAGCTTTCCAAAGAAACAAACAAATTAAAAACGGTGCTTAATGAGCCAGAAAGGAACGACAGTGACAAAAATATGCAAAAAATATTATCCAATTTGGCCCAAGAGTTCATTTTGGATTGTAAGCAACGACTTGATTCGGAAAATTTCAGCATTTTATTATCTCTTTTGGAAAAATACCACTCAATTGAGCAAAAAGATGATCTAAATTCAAATGATTTAAAATTTTTCTTACACTCAATATACGATTTGATAAAATCAGACAACAATTTGTGTCAGAAGTTTAGTGCTTTTTTGACCAACGAGTATGCCCTAGAGTTTGATTTGTTGCTAGAAGCGAGCCAACATGAAAAAACTTTGGATTTTTTCCAAAAGCTGGAGCTTCTAATTCCAAATAGGTCGTCATTCCGAAAACTTTTGCAGTCTTTAATCTCACTCACCAATTTTTCATCCAACATGGATAACTCAATTAGCAAGATGGAATACATTAAGTCAAAAATACGCTCAATTACTAAAAATAACGCCTTGGTAAACATTGACCTGGACCATTTGTTTGATCAACGTTTTGTAAACATAGAGCCCATTTACGAGAAAATTAATTTAACTGATGAAAAGTTGAAAAATTCACTTGACCATGAGTATATCGATTTGACCATCAAGTTCAATGAGACAAGCAAAAAAAATGTAAAAAGTCTTAAAAATAAAATGGTCAAAAATTCAAAAAAAAATTTTTTATAAGTGTAAATATGAATTACTTTGAGCAATTGTTTTTATTTTTTTGTTTATAATTGTAAAAGCTTATAATGAATTTTTTTGAAAAAAAAAGAGTGAAAGAATAAACCAGCCATTGAGAGAAAAAATTAATCATTAGTCAATTAAAACCTAATTAAAATGAAAATTATTTTCTTTTCATAAGGTAGAATGTAATTAATTTAGTAGAATAGGCTGTTCGACTTCATACTGTTTGGAAAGACCAAGTATGTAAAAGTGGGAAAATGTAAACAAAAAAGATAAATTGCATAATTAAGATTGAAAAGCATCATTAAAAATTCAAAGAGTTTTTATTTATTTAAACTGTATTTAATTTTTTTTTAAATATGGTCAATATTGTTAATAAATTAAAAAAAAATCTTTAATTAAAATTTTCCTAAAATCACATACAGAATATCAAATAGAATTAAATTCAATTTTAATCAGATATTAAATGCAAAAACTCTCATTTAACTATCTAAACTCATGAAGAAATTATCTTTTAAAACATTCAATTAAAATTATTTTAAATTTTAAGAAAGCAGAAAAGATACGAGTATTGAAAATCATTTATGCATTTATTGATGCTTTGAATGTATATGGAGCTACCAAGTTTTGAATAGTTGCATCATTAGAAAGCTTTTTTTATGGAAAGCATATTTCGTTTGATAGGGAACTACTGGGGCGTTGCGCTTTATAATCAAATGAAATTAGATATTCAATTTTCAAATCATAAAATTTTATCATCTTGACTATGACTATTTTCTTTATATAATGCTGAATAAATATAAAATTTTTTAATTTAAAGATTTGAAAAAATGAAAAATCGAATAGATAATGCTATAAATGAGGAAAAAATTTTTGATTTGGAACAAAAGCGCAAAGCTTGTATCATTTCCAAAAAGTATCGCGAACGCAAACGCCAACAGAATCTTGATTTTGAGAAGAAAATGATCTATTTGGAAAACCAAAACCAACAGCTCAGCAAAAAATTGAAAAAGCTTAGTACCATAAGGCTAATGTATGGATTCGAGATTCTCAATTATTTATTCTCGAATAAAATTTCAAAAGAAGACAACCATAAATAAGACCATTTTTACCAGATTGTTTTGATATATATATTTTATGTTTTGATAAGTCAATGTTAAAAATTTGTACAAATTTTGAAATTTATAGAAATTCTAAATTTATTTGATTTTTGAGAATAAATTTGGATCAATTAGTTCTAGCTTGATTTTAACCTAACAGTTAACTTTGATAAAATAGACTAGTTTAATTAAAAGTATCCAAGTATATTTTATATCTAAATTTATTGATATTTCGCTATTACAATTTTTAATATATTCTAGTTTTACCACAATTTTTAAAAATGGTCATTCAAGCGAATCATTCAATTATTATAAAGTAGCTAGTAGTCAAATATTTCTAAAAAATAAGGTATTAGCATTTTTTAATTGGAAAAAAAGACGTTTCTAGTTAAAAGATTGTAATTCTAAATTTTTTTCGATTTTCTAAATTTAAATTTTCTTTTTATCTATTAATTATCTTTTACATTTTTATACAATTTTTATTTCTAAATTTCAAAGAAATATATTTCCTTAGTATGATTTATTTTATAAAAAATATCTAACCATACAATCAGAGCTTTTAAGTATTAAAAAATAAAAATTATTTATAAAAATTTAAAGCTTATTTTACTTGATTTTGTTCTTTTTTAAATATTCGTTAATAAATTTCTTTCTGAGTAGTTTTTTTCCAAATCTTCAATGGACTTTTTTATTACATTTATTTAAATTTTATAAGATTAATGATACTTGATAAAGCGGAAAAGTTAATGAGGCAAGTCATAAAATTTTATGTTTTAATTTTGCTTTCTTTTAGCAATTTATTCAATTTTGGAATCCACATGAATCAGCTCACCGTGCCATCTAAAAAAGATGCTCTGGTAAAAAAATAATTAAGTTTTTTTGGCAAAATTTCCAATTGGTATGCTTACTTTGGACGAATTATAAGTGAGCAGATAAAACTAATTTATGCTTCACTTCAATAAAAACTTTACTTAGTTCTTTTTTTTGCTCAATTGGAAATTTTTGTTATTTGCCATTTACTCAATCTCTAAACCATTTAGTGGCGCACTGTCAAATCTCAAGCCTGGCTTTTTTTATCTTTGTTTGTTTGTTTTTTACCGATATATCCAGGTAATGTTCTCTTAAATTCATATCACTGCCAGTATAGTTATGGTAAAGTTATATTCAACTAACCAGATTTTATAATATTCTTAAAAATAAATAAAGTTTTTCTAAAATAAAATTTACTAACTTAAATTCTATTTATTTATTTCATATTTTATTTTCTAAATCCTAGATTTTTTCCCCAATAAAAACAAAAAGCTGAATAAAAAATTTATTTGATTTAATTTTTTGAACAAAAATAATTTTATTAACAAAATGAATTAAATTTTAATTGTCTTCAAAGTGAGCGGTTTTTTAAAAATGGTCTATCTACGCTGCTGTTTGGCAGGTCTGGCACCACCAATGCTATTTGTCGAACCTCCAACATTGCTCGATAAATTTGTAGTCTGTCTTCCACCTCGGTTTGATTGACCTCCTCTTCCGCCTCTTTGCCCAGATCCAGCTCCTCTTCTCATTTGATCTTTTCTTCCTTGTTGACCTCTGTTTGGTTCATCCTTATAGTTTTCAATTACTTCATCAGGTATTCGCAAATACTTTATTGTACTGCCTCTAATGTAGCACTCTGGTATTTTCCAAAATCGATCTCCGTCCTAAAATTCTTTAAAGTTTTGTATTCATCTCACAAGATTCTTAGTCTAAAATAATTACTCTGGACGTGCATATCACTTGAGTTAAATAGACATTCATCCAAGCATCACAGCTGGCTAAATGTCCATTATAAGTCTCACCATTTTTAAGCTCGACTAGCTTAAAATAATTAAAATTATTTTGCTTTTTAGAAAAAATTTAATCTTACCATGGGATGGTTAATAGCTGTCTTCAGCAATGACAACGGTAGCTTTAATTTTAAAGTAAACATCAAAGTGGTCATTTTTTTTATAATTATTCATATTATTTACCATTTTTTTCTGACAAACGTCTCACACTATAATAAAGGTATAGACAATATATTTTAATTTTCTATTGCTTTATAATTAAGTAATATTTTTTTACTAAATTTGGATAACTATTTGTTGAATTATTTTAAAAATAAGCAAATATAAGTTAATTTATTGTAAAATTTAAGACCGCTTTTTTTTCAGAATAAAGTCTTTTTTTTCAATTGATTTTGATTTTTTTAATATTTTTAAAAAATGTAATTAAGTAATTTTCAATTCATTATTTGGTTATGGAAAATTTCCCATGTCCTTTAAAATTATACCATTTGCTAACAATTTTTATAAATTTTCAATAAAATTTAATATCCTGTAAGTTTGTTGTATTGCCGGGAATTAAATATCTTTTTTAATTTTAAAATTTTATTGTAGAAAAAAATTTATCTATATTTAATAGAAAATTGTTCAGATAATGTGAACCGTACTGTATTGCTGCTAGCGGCTCGCTTAGAACTACCAAAAATAACTTATTAAACCATCTTGATAAGAAGATAATAGGGAACTGGTAAGAGACTTTTATACCAAAGAAAAAAATGAAGGTTTACTTAATTTTAAAAAATAAAGAATATACATTTCAACACGAACAAAAATAATAAATTTTTCATAGTCATAATTATTTTCTAATCTTTTTATCAAGGTATTTTATTAATAATAGAAAATATTTTTATTCTTGGTGAAAATTTTTGCAACCAAACAAAATAGATGTAAATACCTGACAAATATCTATAGATAAATACGATTCAGAAAAAAAGATAAATTTTTTTTAAAATTCAAATTCTTATTTTTAGATTTTTTTTAAAATTTTTAAATAAATCTCCACACATTTATTTTATTCACGGTTTTTTTCCCTTGAACAAGGATTATAAAATTTTTTGATAAAAGTTTTATTAGAAAATGTTCTCCATTATTTTATTTTTCTTAATTTAAGATTGTTTCTTGCTATTCAAAGCATTCAGGTACCCCAAACACATGAGTAATGTAATTTCGCAATCAAAATTAAAATGGTAAAAATGTTTAGCTGATTCAAATTATGTTTCTGGAAAGATCCAATAGGATCCTAACAAATCTAATAAACATAAACTTAATAAATATTTTTTTCTATTAAAATTTGACTATAAATAAGATTTCACAATTACATTTTTTTAAATAAAGAATTTCTAAATCGCAAAATCTAACTCTTAATAAAATACTTCCTTCATCTGTGTTTCAAAGATAAGTTACATAAACATTCAGCCCATAAACATTCAAGCAGGCCTTTTTCTCAACTCACCTGAACTGACCGAGAACAACACATTGCCATGTCAACCACTTTATGAAGTGAACGACTTTTTGACAGTAGAAAATAAACAAAATATGATAAACAACGACTTGGATAGTTACGGTCAAAAAACTACCAGTTCTGAGACAGACTACGCAAATTTGTTCCGTGGTCTGTCTACATTTGAACTTCCCTTGTTGGACAGGCTGCCTTCATTCAATGAAGTCAAGAAAGAAAACCACAAAATCCTCGAAGACCATGTTGGTCAAGAGAAGACTTATACAGATTTGTCGGACCTTGTGATCCAAGAGCAGACAAAACAAGAGATTAAATATCCGGTGCAAGTTGGTCACATTCTAACAAATTCCAACATAAGCAATCAATACTTGTTTGGTGAAGAAAGCTCGATGAGCAGCGATAGCTCACTCTCAAGCTGTACTGCATTGAGCACCATTGAGAACACTGGCTTTAAAGGCAAATCTGTCAAGAGGCTAAACAACAACAAGCCGCTATCGATACAATCTGAAGGTGTCGAAAAGCCAAAACGCGGCAGAAAGCCTACGCCGCTAAACGCTGATCCAAATGTTAAATTGACCAAAAAGCAGCTGATGATGAGAAATGCTGAGAAACCGGTGGTGTGTTTTGGAAATAAAGTTGTGGAAAAGAATACCGATGAGTATGTAAAAAGAAGAGATGCCAATAATGCAGCGGTGAAAAAGTGTCGCCAAAAGACGCTTGAAAAGCAAAAAGAGCGCGAAGATAGAATGAACAATTTGGTCGCAGAAAACAATAAGCTAAATGAGACAGTGAAAAAATTGTTCCAAGAGTTGGACGTGCTTAAGAATATAATCATTCAGATGAGTCCTGATAAAAAGCTACCGGTGGATATAGCCAAAATGTATGAAGAAATTTAAGTTTTAAGTTGACAATCAAAATTTGTGTACATTTTTTTTTAATTGTATACCATTTGGTATTTAAAAAAGACCTTTTAATATGTTTTTTATTTATAAGACTTTCTTTTTTTAAAGACACGTTTTTTAGATGCTAAAATTGATTTTAGTAAATTTTAAAAATAATAATAATTTAATAAAATTTTAAATAAAAGATTTCTCTAATGTTGTTACTTTGGCAATGTAAAAAGTTGGTATAATTTTAGAAAATTATGACAAAATTAAATTTAAGCTAATAGTTCAAAGCATAATTTATAAAAAACATTCAATGATAGAATAGTTTTGATATTAATTATACAAGATTCGTAGAAATGGCTAACAAGAATTAAAAATGCATAATTTTAGTTTATAATTTTTTTTTCTATTTTAAATTTTTAAATTGCGATCTTAAATTAAGCTTCAATTTGAAAGGTTTATTTTTTTTGGTAAATCGAGATACCAACGCCATCGTCTAGGCATCAAAAATAAATTTACCCAAGTCTCAAATTTATTAAACTAGGATAAAATCAAAGGGCTTTTTTTACCTAAGTCAAATTAAAGCTTTTCAATAGGTAAATTTCTTTTTAATATAATGTAGGAGTTAGATGATAAAATCATAATTTATATCAACTATTTTCTCAAAATTCAGATCAAGCAAATTTCTTTAAAATGGTAAAATGGTGTAAACAAATCACGAAAACATGTTTTCATAAAAATTAATGATTTTTTTAATTTTATTTTAACTTAATAAAGTATATATTTGATCAATTGCTTTTTGTTTAATATTTTAAATTATTAGGATTAATTTTTTTTTCATTAAAAATGTGAAAAAATTCATGATAATAAAAAATCATTATAGTTTTTATGCTACAAACTTACGTAAGCTTTACCTGAGTCATTCGAAGAGCTTTTGCGTAATTAAGCTTTTTAATAAGTCATTTTTAATTCATATATTTATAAAAAAGTTCTATTTTTCAGTAACGCAACCATGCCACCACTCAAAAATAAAAACATTACTCATTAAAAACTTATTTATAAGAGTTGTTAAAACTTTACTATTAAAAATTTACTCATTTTACTCAAGAATTAAATGAATATTCGACCTGGCCAAGATTCCATGGATGAAAACACTGACCAAGAGGACAAAATGCAGACACTGAAGAATGAAAACCAAAATCTCAAAGAAAATATAAACAATTTAGTAACCGAGCTGAGCATGTTAAAGGATCAACTAACTCAATTAAGCCCAGATAAAAAACTACCTGATCATTTAGAAGTTCTTTTGTCAAAAATCAATGATTTTAATTAATTTGTTTATTTTTATTTTTTTGTAAATAAATTTTATTTAAAATAAATAATTAACTTGATTTATTTAATGTTATTACTTCATTGACTAGATTGGCAGCAATACGCTCTGCGGTTTCGTAGTCGTCCTGAGTAAATTTGGACGCCGATCGCAAAGGCATATAATTTTTTAATTTAACAAGTTTTTCTCTTAGGTTAAAATTATTCGAATCATTTTTTCTACTCATTTGAATAAATTGCTCTGGATCATCGTACAATTGCCAAATGTCATCTTCAGGTTTAAGCTCAGGTTCCTGATCTTTTTTGGCACCAGGCTCTCTCTCCAAATATCTAATAAATCTGCCAAATTTGTCTATCTTGCCAATATGCATATTCACACTCAGAGGATTTGACCACAATTCAGCATCTTCACTCTTCTGGTCTACACAAATGGGCTTTTCTGCCATTAACAGGTTGGACTCGAATTTAGTATTTCCAAGTATTTCTTTCTTGTATTTTTGGTACAATTCACTATCGAGGAATTTTTTAAAATATCTCTTATCTAGTATACTAAAAATGATCAAAAGTGGAATGTAGAAACAATTGGAATAAGTGTTCAGGATGTATTCCAAGCCTTCGGTTTTACTTTCTTCTAGTTGACAAATATTTATTTCGACTTGACGACGCACAAGATCGTCAAAACCAAGCGGGCATTTTGCCTGTAAACTAATGTAGCTAAAACATATATTAAATTAATTATTAAATAAAAATTTTTTATTACTTATCATATATTATAATTGCGTCATTTTGCCATTGGGTGTACAATTTATCAAGTTGATTTCTGTCATTTGGTAAATTACATGGATGTAGTGATTGTAGATTCTTGGTAAAATTGTCCGCTTGGATCCAAAATTTAAGCAAATAGCTTACTTTTTCTTGCTCAAGATACTTATTAATTAATTAGTAAATTTTTTGTTTCTTATCAATTGTGAATGAGTACCTCTAGGAAAAAAACTACTGCGAAATCATCGTACAGAAAATCAGACAAATGTAAGGTCTTTGAGTCCAGAAGAGTTTGCAAATATTTACAATGGTATTCGCTGACCAAATATTTCTCATAGGATCTATATAATATTTTAAAATTAATTTAATATTAAAAAAGTTTACTAAATAGTGGTATAGTAAGATATAAAATTACTTTTCAAGCTTGGCATGCACATACTCTCTGGCCTGGTCAAAGCATTCAAGATCTATTAGTTGGTTTTTTTCGGGACAAATACCATCTAGAAAAAAATGTGAAAAATTATATTATCTTTAATAGAAAAAAGCAAATAAATACTTATTATCTGACTAGTCAAACTATTTGTAAGATCAATCGGGTACTTTGCTTCTTTGGAAACATACTTTACAAATATTGAGATGGCATCCTTGCTTATATCTAAAAATTATTCTCAATTAACATCATAGCTTATCTTGGCAATTATTTACTATCATAGTCTTTGCTTGAAGAAGGAGATTTTGAAGAGGGATTAAGATGACACATGGTTTGCTTAAAATTATTGACATCTAGTAAAAATTTGACCAAATTGGACTCCCCTATTGAGTCCATAAACAAAATATAGTAAGAAATCTCATTATTTGTATCATCGAATAAAATATCTCTTAGCGAATGAGCTAGCTTGGACTTTCGCTCATTTAAGCCAAAGTTTCCATTGATTGTTCCTTTACCTTTACCAAATGTTTATTAAATTTTAATTATTTATTCAATAGATGTACCCAAATCAGTCATTATCTGGTCGTACTCAGGTATCTGATTAAGAAGCGAAAATTTTTGCTCGGGCTCGACTGGAAATATCATTTTGTTTGCATTAGAAAATTTTGAAATTTTTCTCCAAATTCTTATGTTTCAAATTATCTTTTATGTTATTTTTTTTATCATCACTAAACTAATTTTTAATTCATAATTTGCTTGCCCGTTAAAGTCTAAATATTTGGGCAAAAAAATGCAAATAAAAATTTATTTAATTAACTAAACAATGCTTGTGGTCATTTGGTTAAAAAAAAACGGTAGTCAAATAGTTAATTATGCAAAATATTTTATTTATTATTTTATAAATAAAGCAGAAATTTATTATTTGATAAGCTTCAAAGTTAAGTTATTTTTGTTTAAAAACTAATTATTTATCAAAAAGATCAATTTCAAAAATAAAATAAAGAATTTAAAAATATAAATTTAAGATTAAAGTAAAACAATTTATGATAAATGTATTAACCAGTTTGTTGGCTTATTAACCATTAAATTTAAACTATTAAATTTATCAAAATTTGAAATGATTATTAAGTTGATTTTTATATATTTTATTTAATAAAAGTTTTAAAAAATTTATTTATTTGAATTTTCATAATTATTTGTTCGTAAAATTAAAAAAAAACTTAATCCATTTTTACATAAACATCTATGTATTTGAGACTAATATTTTTAAGAGTCTTACCTGGTATGCAATGAATTTTGATTTAAATAAGTCTCTAAATTAAGAATAAAAATCCGATTTTTTCCGAGAAATTATTTTTAAATATTTAATATTGTCAAAATTTAATAATCAAATAAATAAATTGCTTTTTTTTTGAAAAAGAAAAAAATTATAAAATTGGGCAGATTTTTTGCTTTGAAAGAGATTTTAAAATCTATCTATCAACTAATAGAATCTGGCCATTTTGATAATTAACCAAAAATAAATTGCCGACACAAATTAATTAAAAGCCAATTTTGTCAGTTCTAAAAGCCTTATTTAAAATAAAATCAGTTTCCGAAAGAATTTATTTTTAAAGCTAGATGGTTTAATTTAAATTTTTCTATTAATTTACTACCATAACTGAATCTTTTTTTATTTTTTTCCATTTTTTTGATTTCAAATTGGCAAAGAGTTTTGGAATAAAAATAAAAATTATCTTTTTGTTTTGTCTATGATGAAATTGGAATGCTTCTTGGATGAGCAATATTTGATCAAAGATTAATTTTTTAAATCTCATTAGTATTTAGATTCATTGTCAAATTCTTATTACTAAATTTTTCTTTTTTATTTTGTTCTTATTATATAATGCTGAATACTATTTTAAGACAATTAAAAAAATTAAAATTTATCCTTAGAAACTTAATATTCAAATGTCATCAGATGACTAGCGTAAGCCTTTTCATCAAATACTTTATTATGAACCAACGCATTTCTGATAATGACAAATTAATTTAAAATTCCATTAAGATATTTATAAAATTAATTTTTTAAAAAGGACTATGTAGCTATAGATAAAGATTTTTTCGGCTAAATTACGAAAAAGGAAGCGGAAATTTTAACTCATATCAGTTTATTTTAAAGCTTTGATTAGATCTTTTCTCAATATGTTCCAATCCGATATTTTCGCTTTATCTTAACAATGGAAAATCTGATGATTCCAAATTTACCTATAAATAAATCATTTTAAAAAAGCTTTTCTCATTTTTAATTTAGCATTGAGTTTACTTCAAGCAACAAATTGAAGCCCAGAAATATATCATAGATGGATCGTGTCACTCTTAGCTCCAAACTCATAGTCCTAATTGCCATATTATGCTCGCTGAATTTTTATGTAGTCAATTCTGACTGTGAGTACCAAATTAATGCTGGTGTGACAAAAAATTAGATAATTATTAATTTAAATTTAGATTTGGAAAAAAAGCCAAAAAAATTCGGTCTAGAATTTGACTCCTCATTTCCAGAGAAAAACAGGGACTATGACGTTTATGATTCAGCAGAGTTGCAATCGAGCCAGATGTCTGAAAGAGAATATTTGGACAAGCTGAGACTCTTGGAATATGTTCTAAGTGGAATGAATTTCAAGCCAGATAAGCCTTTTTACAAGAGAGGTTTTGCCAGATCACTTGGAAAAGATGACAGACGGCGACCAGGATGGGAGCTTGCCTATGGAAAGAAAAAACGTAGCATCAATTAAACATTTTTAGTTCTTTTTTTTTATTTTATTTTACATTGGAATTTTTGGTTGCCAACATTAACCATTTGATTTAAATAAAAATAAAATCTGATTTAAAATTATTATCTTTAATAAATTAGTTGATTTTTAATTGTTTATTTTTTCAAATTAGTTGACATGATTAGAAATTAACTTTTATCAATGGAAAAATTAAAACTTAAGTTATGTATTTTAACAAAACATGAATATTTGGTAACCATTTTATGCTCCTAGCTTCAAGACAAAATAAAAACTTATCAAATAAAATTAATGAAAGTTTAGCATTTATATTAGTTTATGTTTATCAGCGAAAATAATTTTTTTTTTTATATTTGGAAATAAAAAAGTATTATGAAAATAAAGTAAAATCAATCAAGGATAAACGAATTAAGTATTTTCTAGCATGGATCAAAACGTAGAGTCTAAGAAGACCATTCTTAAGTACAAATTTAACTCGAATAGCTTGATACCAAGTCCTACTGAGCTACACTATACCATTTTTTCAGATGATTCAAACGAATTTAGTAAAACTCTTTCAAAATTAAAAAAGAATTTAAAAAAAAGCCAACTGGAAGATAAATTGAGCCAAAAAGATCAATATGGAAATACTGTTTTGCATTTGGCCGTCATGACTGGCAATCTAGAAGCCACTAAACTCCTATTGGAAGCTGGTAGCAAAGTTAAAGTCAGAAATGAGCAATTTTGGACTCCCTTACATGAAGCCATATCACTTGGCAATAAACAAATGGTCAAAATTTTGTATAAAAAATTTATTAAAGAAGTTAAAGAAGAGTTTGAAAACTCAGTTCCTAAGATAAAAATTTCTCTTAAAGAAATGCTCGATTTCTATGTGGAAATAAAATGGGACTTTGAGACTTGGATACCGTTTGTGAGCCGTTTTCTTCCATCTGATGTATGCAAATTGTACAAACATGGCACTATGATTAGAATTGATACAACACTTGAAGATGTGGCCAAGGCAGCACATAATTCCGATGGTTCAAATGGTGGACAATCGGGCTTTTCTCCATTGAATTGGAAAAGAGGCGATCTATCTTTTATAATTGATATTCAGCAAGAAAAGAACAAAAGTTCCATAATATTTTTAGACAATAATAAGAAAACTTATCTCAGAATAGATCCGAGAAAAAATGAGGACGAAGAAATGGACGAAGAAACATTGAACCAAGAAATAGATTTTTTGTTGAAAACCGAAATAGCTCATGTTAAGTTGGACACTTCAAAAGCCGAGTTTGCAGTCAATGAAACTGGATGGCTGAGCAAAAAGCCCAAAATTGACCATGTAAATGGATACTTGTCTACATTTTATGATATTAAAAATTTATTTGTGGTCAGCAAAGTAAGATTTGAGCATTTATCACCCGAGGAATTGAAAAAAAAGGAAATGGAGCACAAAAAATTTCTGGAATATTTGGGCGGAAAATCTCATGAACAAATATTTGAAATAGCTAACGATACCAAAAAGGACTCAACTGACTCTTTGGTTTCATCTGACTCCAAAACAGAGAGTCTAAATTTGCCAAGATTGATCACTTGGGATGAATACATGAATCATTCAGTGGAAAACTTTCCAACTTTTGGAAGAAAGCTTAAGTTAAAAGAGAATAGTAGGGAATTCAAGGCCCAAATTGCAATGGTAATTTATTTATTTGATTAGTTATTTAAAATTTTAATATTTTAAATGAACTTTAGTCCGAGGAATTTCCTCTTAGTGTGACCGAATTGAATAACTTGCTGGAGGCACTGGCACCTCTTGGAAAGTTTAGGAGATTGAAAGAATTTATAGATTTAAAGCTTCCAACTGGTTTTCCGGTCAAAATTGGTAATTTAAAAATATTTTCTTTTAGTTTTATCAAATTATCTACTTTAAAAAAATAGATAAAACTAAAAATTTTTAGATTTTTTTGAATTTTATTTTTGTTGCTGTTTAGACATTCCAATTATAGCCACGGTAAGTGCCAAAGTTTGCTTCCAAAATTTCAAGCGAGACTACAAATTCGATCCAAATTTTTTCACCATTCCACAAAATTATGAACAAATTCAAACTGAATAACATTTTTATCAAAACTTCGAATTTTTCAATTTGTTTTTTTAAAACACTTTTTTAATAATTAAATTATAAATAAATTATTTTAAATAACATGTTTTTTTAAAGTTTGTAAAAATAAGAATATTTGTAAATAGTTTTTTTTTTACAGGATTTTATTTTAAAGTACTCGCAATTAAATTAATAATTTTTATTAAACAAAAAGAAAACAATCATTTCAATGTCTTCAAGGTGACATTTATTTACTTAATTATTGTTCATAAAAACCTAGCGAGTCACTCATATTTATATTGTTAGTTGATTAATTTTGCCAAATTAATTTTTTAATAAAATTATACAAAATAAAAGAAATTTAGTTCAATTTTATTTTTAAAAAAAGTTTATTAATATTGATATTATTTAAACAAAAAAATGAGTAGTTTTTTAGTTAACTTTTGCCAAAAATTTAATCAAATTATCAATTAAAACATTTCCTTTAACTGTGTTGATAGCTAGACCTTCTTCGATCGCCGCTTCGGGTATACTCAAATCATAAACAGTATTATAAGCTGTAATCAAGCGTCTGGCTTCGTCTTTTGGCAAAACGAACTCAACTTAAAACAAAAAATACCAATTAGAAAATACATAACTACATAAAAAAGTAATTGTTACTTCCGACATTAATTCTATGATTGTACATAGCATTGGCCAGTCTCATAAATCTAGTGAACCAAGTTTCGCCTTTTACCACATTTTCAATCCTACTCTCTAATTTTTGTTTGGTTTCATTTTTTAAATTTTGTAAATTATAAATTTGTTTATTTATCTCATCCAAGCGTTCCTCTTCACTTGCCATATTTCTCAAAGATTCCAACTGATTGTGTCTATAACTAAATTGTGATATGTCCGCTTCTTTTTCGTCTTCTCTCAATGTGTAGTGAGTTTTTTTCTTATTTGGCAATTTCATATTTTTTGTCTTTTCCAAAAAGTCCACAAATGCCGGCCATTTGTACTGCGATACAGCTACTTTGCAATAGCGTTCCAGTATTTGAAATATAAGAGACCTTTGTATAGGTATTCTATTTTTATAAACAACATCTTCAATCTTAAAATTTAAAATAAAATCTTGAAAAAATCTACTATCTTTTTTATTCAATTACTTCTCTTTGTGTGAGAATGTATCTATTATATGGATCAATTTCATAGAATTTTCTTCTCAAGTTATCAGTATCGATCAGGTTGACCTGATCCCAGTCCCTCATATTTTCATGCATGAGCCTAAGAATAGCCTGCTCGTCCGGGTCGTATTTTTCAATGGTTCTCGGACTCAAATAACTCTGGCTTGCCAAAGGATGCTCATATATTTGGTTCTGTGGTCTAGGCGAGTACATTTTTTTGCTCACTTCACCAATACATTTTGCCAAAAACTTAACCAACTCTTCATAATTCACATAACCACGCTGTTCATTGGAGGAAACAAAGCGTGACATCAGAAATCTCATCAGAGACTCGCTCAGCGGAAGCTGATTTCTCATGGCAACCAGTGTTATGTACATATGATGGGCAAAACCACTTCCTGTCGGATCATAACTGAGCATTTCTGAGTAGAAATTTTTCAAATTTTCAGAAGAATATCCCTCAAGTTCTCTGGTCACGTCATTTATCAAGTTTGTCTCTTCTTGCGGACTCAGATAGATCGGATCCACTGGCAAGTAGTTATCGTTATTCTTATCTGACGATAAAGGCTCCTGGTTGGTCGATGGCAAATTGTTTATCTGTCTATTATAGTTAAAGGCCTCGTCATTTACTATATGATCAATTGAATGGGACTGATAGACCTGGTTGGACGGATTGTTTATGGGTGGAAGAAGCGGGTATGGATTTAAAGCCTAAAATTTTAATTTCTCATTAATTTTGCATATTAAAGATTAAAATTTTTTCAAGCAATTAATTTTATTATTTTAAAGGCAGTTGTTTTTCATACCGATCAGCATAAGGGTTATACAGTAATGTTACAGTTAGAGGTTTCGATATGAAAAATTATTTTATCTAAAGCTTGTTAAATAATTTGATTATAAATAAATAAAAAAATTTCTTGATTAATTTAGCTTAACTTAATCACTGTATCGTTATAGTGATAGAACCAGTTAAAACTTTGTGGTAGCTCGCTGATCTTTAAAAGTAAATTAAATTAGATTTATTTAAATTAAAAGCTTTTTTTTTCTATTATTAAATAAATATTCTAATAAAAAATATTCTTGTTCAAATTTTGTTTACTTTTCAATTAAAAAAGTATTATTTTTGGAATCTGATCCATCAACATTTATATTAACTAATTTAAATTTAAATTTGTTAATTGTAAAATTATTTTTATTTTAGGCGATGTTTTTTTATTCCATTTTAAATAAACAATTGAGAGATTTTAGTAGAAAAATCGGAATCATTAATATGTAATTATGATTTAAATGCTTAATTACCTAATCTTTTTTTAAATAATTTTGATAATATTTTTAAAATCATGTATCTTAATTAAATATTTTTCTTGGCTACCAGTTAAATAATCCATAAAAAGCAAAAACTCAATTACTTGTTGTGTCGGAGCATTGGCAGCATTCGGGTTGCTAATTGCATATTTTTCCAGCGGATTGCTGCTAGACTCGTTTGGAAAAGCCTTAAAATGAACATTTTTACTAAAAACCAAAAAATCAATTTTAAAAGACAGCTTTTTGGAAAAGTCTATAAAGCTAAAAATCATTCCAAGTTCCAATCATTCCAAGCAATAAAATAGCACACAATTACCTTAAACTGTTTTCAGAGAAAATAATATAAAACAATTGAAAATTAAAATTGTGTGAAAATTTTCTAAAAATAGATTAATTACGTTTCCAAAATTCAGGTATTCACGTCTGTATGTGGTATCGTAGCGGCCTCTGGGAACCTTGCGGTACTTAGCCTCATCCTGGGCTTGCAAATTGGCAATTGGTTTGCTCGGCTGTATTACCGGATCACTAATTAATACAAATAAATAAATTAATAATTTATATATAATATTTAAAGTTCATTTTATGCCATTTTTAATAAAAGAAGTTCCAACCCTTGAAGCAATTGAGACCTGAGTAACAATACTTACTAATAATAAGAGCTTACTGGATACCATCTTGAAAAAGACATTTTTTTTTATTAATTTGTCAAAAAGCTAGTCTTGTTTTATATTTTTCCAGAAATTGGCTATTAACTATTTCTAAACAAGCTTTAAAAAGTGAAAATCTACAAAAATTAATAGAAATAACCCGAGTAGATTTTAAGTCTTATTTGTTATTTAGAAGAAAAACGAAACAGTAATAAATATAAAAAATAAGTGAAATAAGAGACAGAACTAGAATCGACTACCTTAAATTACCTTAGTTACCGATGCCATGCTGCTACGTAACTAAACTTAATATTTTGCAATTATTTTTAAAAGAATAAATATTTAGACGATTTATTTATTTTTCTTTTTTCTTCTAGTGGAAACTCAATCAAATCGTTTAGAAGTTTAGCTAATTTTGAAAATAATTTTTACAACTTCATCATCAATATATATCTAAATATATATGTAATAAATGATATTATTACAAAAACATGAAATATTACGCAATAGGGCTTTGAAAAAAAAATAAATTTTTTTACGGTCTTGCACGAATGTGAACTAGCCGGCCTCCGACTATTCTCGTGTCCAAAACTGGTGTAAACTCTGTTCCATATGGACTGTAAAGAACATTGAAGTTGTCAAAAATTCTTGGCTTTATATTTTTTGAATAAAAAAATCCTAATTTAATTGATTAAGATTAATTTACCGAAGTTCTTCCGTGTTTAGGCATTTAACTTTTTTTTTATCCAATTTGGCAATAAATTATTTAAATTTTTTTTCTTATTTTTCACCTTTTTTGCTCAAGTGGTTAATAAATTTAATTCCAAATAAATATCTTGTTTAAATAGTGAATTAGATTAAGAGACTAGAGAAAGACATAAAAATCAAGTCGCTTTTTTTTTGGTCTTTAATTAGAAGGCAATTTTGGGTATATTTATCAAGTTGTCATAGAAATTATTTTATTTTGTCAAAAATTGGCTTAAGAAATGTTGGTAAAATAAACTTTTTTCTTTTAAAATATTCAGAAAAATGCAAGCTTACAGTCCAGATGCTAAAGTTTTGGATCTTAAAAGCGGACTAGTGCCATCTTGTTTGTACTGGACTTGTGACCAAGTTTGTGATTTTTTCGAAAACACACTTAACCTACCTGAATATAAAGTAAGTTAGAAAAATAAAATTGACAAAATTAAACTCTTGATTTGATTAAGGAAACTCTGAAATCAAATGGCATCGATGGTAAGCGGCTAATCTATTTGGACGCCACTCACTTGCCAAAAATTGGAATCACCGATTTCAAACACATGATGGTCTTTATTAAAAATAAAAATTTTTTATTGCAAAAATTTATTAATCTATTATCTAGTTGATAAGCAAAAAAGTGCGCGAAATTCTTAACATGAGTGATCCGTTCTGGAATAGAAGCATTTCATTGACACCCAGAGATCATGTTGAGCTTTATTACAAAGCCAAAAGTTTGTCCGGTGCCAAGTCTGACAATTTGACCTATGAGGAATTTTCTCAAAGTGTTACAAATGCCAAATGGGAGCCGCCAAAGACCAACCAAGGATTCATAATGCCAAGTTATTAAACTTAAAAATCTAAATTTTCTTAATCCAGGTGATTTGTTAAAATTGTATCATAATTAATAAAGAATACAAAAATTTTTTGCTTATGATAATTTAATTAAAAAAATTAAATAAAATATTAAATTAAAAAAGCTTATTTTTTTTCTATTTTTTTATTCAAAGCTTAAATATTAGAAAATTGATAATTTTAAACTTTAAAAAAAATTCCTTCACATATCAAATATATCTTCAAAGAGTCTAATTTACAAAATAAATAAATTAGTTATTGGTTTTTGTTGTTTAAAAAAAATAAAGTTAAAATAGATTTTATTTAATTAAAATCGTTTTATCTCGGTTTTAGGCTAATCACCAGTATAAAACACATTCTTAATAAAAAATTGCTTCTTTTAAATTAGATTGTAAGGTTTGAGCTTAACTCGATAAAATCGGGTACCACCTGGCACTTTAAACCGGTTATTCTCCTTTAACAAAATAAATAAATTAAAAATTTAAATTAAAAAAAAAAGCAACAAAAATCAAAATTTACCTTTCTGGCAACACAAAATTCCTTTACTAAAACTTTTCCTACAAACCATTGTGGCTGTTTCTCGGCATTGAAAATATTTTCCGAGCCGTCCACGACCGTGTTATCCAAATGAACCGAGTTAAGAACAGATTGACTTGGCTGGCTTTCATATTGACCATTTGATACATTTTCATTCAAATGCACAATGTCCGACTGGTCATTTTGAGGTGATGAAGAATACTGGCTGGTGTTAATGGCATTTAACTTGGTCCCTGAATTGTTTGTTTTTATGCTAAGTTTATGCTCAAAGCTCTTGAACACTGCCGAGTAAACAAAGTGAAGATAATTGGAAGTTTTGTGCACAACTCGATAAGAACCATGTTCTTCAGAGTAAACAGCCAGAACCAAATCGTCTATATTGCACGAATTAATTTGGATTGTTTCATAAAAATTGTTGGTAACTGGTAAAGTATGGAACATGTCGAGCTGTTTTTTGAGCTCGTTTATTTTCTCCTGCAGCATTAGTTCCTTTAGTTTTGAATTGGTCTCTGCTTGGTCACAATTTAACAACTCATGAGTTGTTTTATTGGTATCTATTTCGGCATCTAATGCTGCTGACTCGTGGCTACTTGATAATTTTAGTTTCAATTTTTTTATCTCTAGCTCAAGACAGGTTATTTTATCAATGTAATTTGTCTGTAATTGTTTTAGTTCTTCAATTTTTTTATCTTTTGCCACAACAACGCGATTTATGGCTTCATTGAATTTAACTTGATTTTCAGCGTTGTTGTTTTGTTTAATTTTTGCCAATTTGGCATCTTGATTTTTTCTATAGTCATCAATTTTTGTCTTTAATTGATTGACAAAATTTGGGTCCAAGTCGGCCACAATTTCCTGACAACCACTTTCATCCAGAAAGTTTCCAATTTGAACAATAACTTTTTCATATATTTGGCTTTTACTGTTCTCATTTAGTTTGGCAATCATTTTATTGCATTCATTCAGCTTGGTCACATAGTCATTTACATTGGTCTGATAGTCCAACACCATAGATCTAGTTTGGTCGAGATTTTTGCGCAAACTTTCGATTCCATCACTCAATGCTGAGTTTTTCTGGCACAAATTTGAACAATTGTGGCACTCGCTTGAACCAGAGTTAAGAATAAAATCTGTCAAGCGCTTCATTTGGCCCAACTCAATTCCAGACTCATTGATAACCTTGAATTTTGAATTGGCACCATTTGATTCCATGTTAAGCTCTTTGAGGAAGTAGGACTCGTTTTCGAAATTGATGGAAGAATTGACTTGAACTGTAGATGCACTGGAACCGGATCCAGATGTCGACGGAGATGCTTGGGAAGATAGAGACTCGCAAGATGATTGTAAAGGTGATGCAGTCGAGTAAGACTCATTTTCTTTGAAGGCACCCATTATTTCGGCCTCTACTTGACCAACTTCGTTGTCATCTAAATGCGGAAGATTGTCGTCAACATTGGCTCTTAATTCATTCTATAAAAAAATAATTTTATATTTAGATATCTAATTATTTAGAGTGAGTACCAATAAAGGCTCAAATGGTTCGCTCAACGATGGAAACAAAATATTCAGGATAAAATGCTGACTATGCATCATGGTTTTTGAGTGAAACAATTTTCTCTGATTGAGCTCATTAGTGTAAAGTTGGCTAACTAAATTATGCACCAATTTGGCAAATTGGTTGTAGTTTTTGGCAAAATCAAGTCTTCGCAAAGTTTCTTTCATTGAATAGACATAGATGTAGGGCGCTTTTTGAAGCTGTTCCATTAGTTTCAAGCGAATGTTCAAGCGTTTAAGTTGTTTGAAAAAAATTTGTATACGAAAATCGTAGTCAACTACTTTTTTCTGTATTTGCATAATCCATCTATGAAAAATTTATTTTTAATTATAAATTTATTAAATTGTTTAAAAGAAAATTTTATTAATTTTTACTGTAGCCTAGAATGGATCACTTTAATTAGCTCAAGTTTGGCCTTGTTTATTTTGGTGGCTATTTCGACCATACTTAGATGATTGTTTTTAAACATTTCAAGCTGGACCACATGAGCTTTGCACAAATCTTTCAGCACCGACTCATCTCTCAGACTATTAGCTCTTTCAAAATTAGCCTTAAAAGTCTTTAGAATTAAAATAAATTAGAAAAATCTATTATCTATAATTAAATTAAAATTTAAATTACTTCACTTATTTCATTTTGACCTATAAGTAAACGATTTGATTCATCGAGCAGATTTTTCAGGTCATCCAATCGTTTGGTAAGACCCTCGATCTCTCTGAACTGTGAATTTTCCTCCACTTGGGTCAACATTTCATTAATTTCTTGGTTAAGCTCGTTCCATCTTTGATTTTTTTCAAAATTTTCCAAAATATCTCTGGTATCATCGACTACTATTTCCAATCTATTTTTGGCATCTGTTGATTTTATCCAATCTAGCAAGCTTATGTCTTCGGATAGGTTGCCAAGCGTAGTTTTTGGATTTAAATTTTCGCTCAAATTGGCCAAGTTGTTTATGGATTGAGTAGATGCACTATTGAACAAATCATCGGATTTTTTTCTTGCCAACTTGGTCTTAACAGGTGTTGAGTTTAAAGTTTTCACATTGTTCACTGACTGATTGGCACCGATTGGTATGTTTGCCTCGGTAGTGGACGCTTTTGCCGCTAGTAGGCTCGGGAGTAAGCGGGTTCTTGATAAAACATCCATGTATTTATTCATACTTTAAATATCAACACTAATTAATTAACTATAAGATAATTTTTATTCTAATTTAAAAAATTTTCAATACAGAGCAAATTTATGGTCAATTTTGACAATTTTTAAAATCAAAATTGAGCAACTGGTGCGGATATCAGTAAATTTTACATAATGATAGATTAATTATAACTATTTACTATAAAAGATAGACATTAAAATTAAATTCAGTTTTGTTGTAGGGCTAATAAAATGATACAATATTGGTTTTATTGGAAAAAATTCAAAATTTTTATAAAATGGTATGACTGGAATTTGATTATTTTTTATCTATTTAAAATCAAAAAACTTAATCTACATACTTTTTCATAATATTTTTATAGTTATTTACATTGCTGAAAAAAAAATCGAATTTTTCTCGGACTGTTTTTTCTTTTTTACGGAAAGAACTAGAAAAAGATAATTTTAGAATAGAAAATTAATTTTTACGATAAAAAAAAAACCTTATAAAATCATCTAGATTGGCAATTAGAGCCAAATATCCCTGATATTGCCAATATTGTTCATCATATAATGATTGACATAGTTTATTTAAATATTTATCAAAATCATTGATTCTCTTAAGTATAAAAAATTAGATAAAAATATTAAAATTAAACTCGAGCTCACAATGGTCAATTGTGATCTAGAATGTAAAGTCTCAAAGCTCGGCTTGAGCAAAAATGCGGCATTTATCTGTTGCTTCATGTCGTCGAAATTCAACAGATCCAACTGGGTCTGTACCAATGGAGGTTCTTTTCTTTCTACATTATTCTTGTCAATTAAATAGATTGGACTTTCTTCCTATATATTTAAGAAGCATTAAATTAAAATCTTTAAGACCACTTTTAAAAATGTTTGCCTACACAACCAAAACCGAATCCGTAAAATTTACGCTGATGATCGTCCAATACTTCACCACCACTTATCAACATTATCTGTTTTGATTTTTCTATTTTGAACTGTTTTTCAATAACTGTAGCCAAAGAGCCAACACTTAGAAATGGTAAATTGAGCTTTGTTTAAAGCTTAATGGCCAAATTACTTTTCAATTCCATCGGCAAAGTCAAATATATGCCTATTGCCAGTGTCGATTCGGCAAACATATATCATGTTTTTGTTTAATTTAGATCAACAAAATAAAAAAAAAGCTCCCAAAAGCTACCAGACTCTGTGCTGCTTCTTCAAATGTAATTGAGTCTATTGAATTCTGAAATCTATAATGAAAATTTAGATAGAAAATTGTAATAAATTTAAGTCTAGAATTTAATTTTATTTTTATTTTTTAGTAATTTTGTAAATAAAATTATAATTTTTCATGTCTCCTAGTATAGCTCTGAATTATTTTTTTCTAGATAAATTATAAATAGTTAAAAAAAAAAGAAATAATAATTTGAATAAGAAAATTCGCAATTGAAACAAACCAAATGCAAAAAGAATAATTAAATGTGTATAATTTTTTTTGAATAATTTCAAAATAAATGCTCCAAATTATGCTAAAAATTAATAATTAATTTAAAGCTTTAATACAAGCACGATATTTATACCAAATATTTTGTTTAAAATTTTACCACAGTTGATTATTGAAAATAGATTTGCTAATTAAATTTGAACCTAGATTATTTATGACCATCAAGGACCATGCTGGTAGCAGTTTTATCAACATTTTGTTAGAAAGAAAATAAACAAAGTTTAAAATTTAAACATTGAACCTTTTTTTATACAAAAGGTAATTTTGTTTTAACATTTCAAAATTATCAAAATTAATAGCAAGAAAAATTCTTAACTAGGACTTGAAAAATTATTTTAAAAAATTAAATAAATTTTTTTCAATGATCAATAATTTTTTAAAAATTTGAAAATTAGCTCAATTAAAATCAAATAAAATATCAATTGATTTTAAAGAGTTTTTTTTTTCTTTAATTAAACAAATACAGTTCATAAAAGTTGAAAATAATTTCTAATCAATAATGTTTTTATTACATTATAATTTTATTTTTGATACTGAAATAAACAACTAGGTTTACAACAATAAATTTATTCTAAATTAAATCAAAACAAAAATAAAAAACTGTTTTATTTCCATGATTTTTCAATTTAACGCTATACCAAACTATTCTTGGTATTATTAAAATGCAGACTTTTGCTTTAAACTTCAAAAATATGAAAAAATAATTTTAAATGTACAAAGCAAATATAGATTCTTTAAGACGCTATGAAAATACGAATTTCATATAAAAATATTTAATATACAATTTTCCATTGTTTCCCATTGAGTTTTAACCAAAATTATAAAAATTTATATCTTTTGAAAAGAGTTTGTTTTTAGAGAGATTTTTAATATCAAGATGGCTTTTACCATTACAACACGAAAAACAAGCCCATTCAAAGACCAAAAAGCTGGCACTAGTGGTTTACGTAAGAACACCAGGGTTTTTCAACAGGAAAACTATGTGGAAAATTTTATCCAGTCATTTTTCAATGCGCTAAATGAAGATATTGGCAAAGAGTTTGGAGAATCAGGGCGTGTTTCGCTCATGGTTGGAGGAGATGGTCGCTATTTTGGCCTTGAATGTGTTTCCAGGATACTGAAGCTTGCCGCAGCTAATCCCAGAATAGGGAGAGTAATAGTTGCCCAAAATGGTCTGATGAGCACACCAGCTGTATCATGCTGCATTCGTAAATACCAAACATTTGCCGGAATAATTCTTACCGCAAGTCACAATCCAGGCGGTCCAAATGCTGACTTTGGCATTAAGTTCAACTGCTCAAACGGAGGACCAGCTCTCCAACACTTTACTGACAAAATATTCACAATCAGTACACAAATTTCTGAATACAATTTGGTAGAGACTTTTGAGTGTGATGTCTCTAAAGTTGGCGAGTATAAATTTGATGTTCAAGGAAGAGAATTTGTGGTCCAAGTCATAGACTCGGTCCAAGATTACCTTGAGCTAATGCAGCAAATATTCGATTTTAACTTGTTGAGAGAATATTTTAAATCTGGAGTTAAAATAACTGTTGATGCATTGAATGGAGTTGTTGGTCCTTATGCCAAACGAATACTTTGCCAAGAGCTTGGTATGCCAGAGTCTGAAGCTCGTAATTGTACACCATTACCTGACTTTGGTGGCTTTCATCCTGATCCAAATTTGACTTATGCCAAGAGTTTAGTTGATTTGATGAAAAAAGGTGAACATGATTTTGGTGCTGCGTTCGATGGTGACGGAGATCGTAATATGATTTTAGGCAAAGATGCATTTTTTATAACTCCATGCGATTCAGTAGCTGTTCTGGCAGCCAATTTGAATTTGATTCCCTACTTTCAACGTGAGGGTATAAAAGGTTTTGCAAGGAGTATGCCTACATCGGGTGCCTTGGATTTGGTTGCCAAAGAAATGGGAAAGAAGTGTTTTGAAGTAATTAATTAATTCAATAAACATATTTATTTTATTTAAAATTATTTTTAAATGGTTTAAATAACCTTTTTTGTTATAATTAATTTTAAAATAAGTTGATTTTTCTTTATTACTAAAGACACCAACAGGATGGAAATTTTTTGGTAATCTAATGGACTCGAATCAGCTGTCACTTTGTGGAGAAGAGAGCTTCGGCACTGGATCTGATCATATAAGAGAAAAAGATGGTCTATGGGCTGTGCTTGCATGGTTGTCCATTCTTGCTTCAAAAAAGAGCAACCTCAAGGATGTTTTGGTATCACATTGGAACAAATATGGAAGAAATTTTTTCTCAAGATATGATTATGAAGAGTGTGACTCAGAGTCGGCTAATAAAATGATGCAGAATTTAAAGGACCAATTTGAAAAAGCCGATTTTGTTGGAAAAGAATTTACTTTTGGTGACAAAAAATACACCGTTCAGCTTGCAGATGATTTTCAGTATACCGACCCTGTAGATCACTCAGTGACTACTAAACAAGGTTTGAGAATTGTATTTACAGATGGCTCAAGACTGGTCTTCAGGCTCAGTGGCACAGGAAGCAGTGGCGCAACCATTCGCCTTTACATTGACAGCTACGAAAACGAACCATCAAAATATGAACTAGATGCTCAAATTGTGCTCAATCCGCTGATTCAAATCGCCTTGCAAATCTCTAAATTAAAAGAGTTCACTGGTCGAAATGAGCCTACAGTCATTACATAAGGAAAAAAATATAATTTAACTTTTTTATTGATCTATCTTTTAGTTATTAAAGCTCAGTTTTATTTAGAAATAAAAATTTAATTTATTGTTTTATAAATATATTTTATTTTTAAAGATTTTTAAAGTTAGAAAAGTATTATTATGTCACTTAGCTTTATCATCGAATCCAAATTACAAAGCTTTAAGCATACTTTTAAACTTTACTTTGGTATTGGAATAACATAGCTAGAAGTAATGTTTCTATGCTTCATAAGTGAATAAGAAAAAAATTAATAAAAACCTTATTATATAATCTATTGTATAATCTATTGGGTTTAATAATAAAATATTATTTCATTTCATTGTACATTTAAATTGTAAAAGAGTATTTTTTAGAATTTTATATACTAATTTAAATAATTAATTTAAATTATTTTGATTACAATTTTAAACCTTTGATTGGAAAAAATAACTAAAATTAAATTAAATTTTGATCAAAAGAGTAAAACGAATTTCAGTTTTTTATTTCTTTGATAATTCAAAAAAATTATCTCTCGATAATAATTGGAATTTTTTTTTGACCAAATCTATCAAAAAAAGTCCAAATAAACCATAAACCACGTTAAAAAATTAACTTGGTCACTCTTTTTTGAATCCATTTCAGCATTATCAAAAAGTGAAATTGTGGCAAAATCTAGATGAGGTATAAAAGGTAATGCAATTTTTCATTTGGTTGGTCAATTTCAAATCATTTTTATTATTAAAGTCCAAATATTTGACCAAGTGCATGAAGAGTGCATTTTTTAGTCATTTAGATCCAAATAAGTGACCATCATAGACTTGAAATAAAATCCATACCTTTTTTGACTATGATTTCTTCAACTATACATTTTTATTTTTTTGATTAAAATTTTTAAATGAATTTTGCTAGCGAAGAAAAAAATATTTCTAAATTATTATTTTTTATTAAAAAAAAAAGAATCCAACGATTTACCGTGTACATTGACTATTAAAAAAATGAGAAATCTTGTCATAATATGAGAATTGATTATTGTTTAGATTATTAAGTTTTTCACAAAGCTCACATATCCTTAATTGTTCCACATGATCCGGTTTGTAAGTCACTTTGAAAAATTTTTTCCATTCGAAATACTTGGAATAAAGCCCTCGGTCTTCTGCAACTAGGTTCAAATAGTCGCTCAGTTTCCTAGGGTCGTAATCAAAATCTGCCAAATGTATAAATGAATTGACCGGTGCTATTTTTTCATAATATTCTTTATTTGGATGTAATACAATTGGTATAAGGTTAAAATCCAAAGATCGCCAAAACTTTTCTGTAATATAATCGGAACAATTTTGGTTCTCGAATGCGAAAAAAAATTTGTTCCTTTCCAGAGTCTCTTTTTCACACTCTGAATCTCTTGGACATTTACCATCCTTAAATTCAATCAGAGAAATATTTTTGTAGGTTTTTCTGAGGTGGTCAACGCATTTTCCATGAATTTCTATGTGATGATTAAGTGCCAATTTCTCAACAAAGTTGATTCGTGCCTTGGCGTTACAATTGCTCACCATCCAAAGAGCAGTGTTTTTTCTCTTTTCAAATTCACTTTTGACCAAATCTTCAAAAGCCGACTCGCTCATTGCGATACTTGACTTGGTCAAGCAACCATAAGTACAAAATGAAATATCGGACATTGAAAAAAAAGACAATGTCCAATTAAAACGAAAATCATCAATTGTACTTTGTAGATAATTAGCTTCATCATTCCAGAGTAGCCAAACTTGCGATGGATCTCTGCTGAAATTGAACAATTGTGAATGAACTTTTTGGTAATCTTTTTTTTCCGGAATGGAATTTACTTGTCTACGAAGATCAGCGTCATGAAACAACAATGCGTCAGACATTTTAGCCAAATCTTTGTCACAAGAGAAAAAACAATTTTTATATCTGCACCTATCAAGCAAATTGTATTGGTCTTTGGAAACTTTTTCTGCTTTAAGCTTCGATTTGAGGTCTAGATTGAGGATAGTGGACATTTGCTCATCTGATAATTTTCTTTCACAAAACTTTTTGGCACCAAATATCCGAGTATATTCTACAATTAGATAGAAATTCTTGGATTTCCGCTTACCAACAGGTCCAAGGTTTATTTTTGGCTTTCGATTTCTTTTAAATTTTAGATAAATATTAAACTGGCCTGAATCAGGATCATTATCGAATAGATTTTCCATTTTGGAATAATAATCTTCACTTGATTTATTGGCAAAGTATTGAACAAAAAATTTTTCATTTTTAATTGGAACTTGTTCAGCATGGCTTTTGTTTAAATAAATATTAAAATTTTTACTGATTAAGATAATAACTATAACAAAAGATAAAATTTTGATAAACTGCTTCTTTCGACGCATTATTTTTACTTGGCAAAAAAATTATTCCAAAATCTAAAATTGTTTTTCCTCAATTGCATATTAAAATAACATATTTTTAATTGATTAATTTTCTTTTTTGTACTTAATTTTTTTTAATTAGAAAAATGAAAATAAACGTAAAGTTTTTAATTGAGAACTTTTTAAAATATATTTTATTAATGAATTTGTTTTTTGATTCAAATTCAAAATATGAAATAAAAAATTTAGCTAAAAAATCTTCAATTTTATTTTATCTACTAAGAATATTTTATAAGGAGATTAACTTAGTCGTTCTTGTTTGAACCTTCTCGATTTCAACAAAGTCTTTCTCAATGGATTGTTAAATAAGTTTAATCAATATCCTAATTTAAAAATATCTTAATTTTTTATGTAATTATTAAAGTCGTGAAAATAAATTTTTTTATTTTTACATAATCAAATCTTTAGGCAAGTACCTAAATCTTTTTTAAAATAGTCATTCTTTCTACGTGACAATAAAAATTAATTAATTTCAAGTTCCAATTTTTCAGACTTTGTGATAGCTAACTCTTTTAGTTTTAAAATAGCACTTGTACCTTTTTTTAAACCTGAAAGCCAGTGCACAATGGCATCAAGCTGTTTCCAAGATTTTGTGTAAGAAAATTTACTATTGAATTAAAAATAAAATATCATTTTAAATAGGATTGAATAATTCACAATATTTGCTAAAGACTTTTATCCAAAATCAAATATAGATATTCCAAGCATGTTACTAAGAAAAAAAGATTTTCTAAATAATAAATTCAAAAACGTGTAACCAAAATCTGAAGAAAAAAGCCAACGAATTTTTAGCGACATTATTAGTTAATATTCAAAGCAAATTTTGGCAAAACAATAAAAAATTTGCAATAGTTTCTAAGCGGTTAAACCAACTTTATTTCAAAAATCAACTTTATAAAGTAATATAAATCAATAAATTAAAATTTATTTTTCGTTATTTTTTCAATAAAATAAAAAATTTTATTTAACATAAGTTTATTTTTTTTGGTTTCTCAAAAATAAAACTCTTTGGATTTAAAAAATTTCCTGATAACAAATTTCAATTTCAAACAATACAAAATCAATAACTTGAACAATAGTTTGGTAAAAAATTCTTTACCTTTACTTAAAAATATATACCTTAAACTAATGATTAAGACTCTAAGAGTAAAGCCCAAATCGAGCTTTTTTTCTTTTAGAGTTAATTGCATCGTTTCTATGCTATAACAATTAAAATTCAATCAGCTAGAAAATACCTTGAGTACGGCTATTTTCCAAAACTAAATTAAAAATATTTTAGAGTAAATTAAGAATAGAAAAAAATTCAAATTTAAGCTTTTTTCTATCTTTAAACTTAACTGTAAGAACATTTTTGTAAGAAATTAAAGGTAAATTAAAAAGTTAATAAAAAAATTTATTCTGTTCAATACGATAATTGGATTTGAGTTTTAGTTAAATGAATTATCAAGAGATGAAATGTTTATTTTTATCCGGTCTGATAATTTTTCCATTCTCATCACGTGGAAGCTATTTTCTTCCTCTCTTCTTTAGAACTGTTTCACTCTCTTTTTATCATACCTTCAATTTTATACAAAATGCTCTTACAGCTAAGTTTAAAATAGAAAAAATCTTCAATTTAACTGTTTTTCTATTTCTAAATTAACTCTACAATTTTTTAATTAATTAATTTTTTTGAGAGTAAAGACAGTTTTTTTAATTAGATAAAATTGGACTTATTAATATTAAAATATATTATTAATGGCAGCATCGGGACCACTACCAAAGCCAAAAGCTATTTCGCATACTTTTGATTATTCAATCTAAAATTAATCTTTAGATGTTTTCAATTGTTAGATAACTATTCATAATTCTTATGTTATCTTATCACATTTTATAATTCATAAATTTTATGTTGTCTAAATTTAGTCCTAGTGAATTTTTCTAACTAAAATTTGAAATTAAGTGTTTGCTACATTAATGCCATCGCATTTTATTAATAAAGTAATTATAAAACTATTCATCTTAATTTAATTCTAAATTTAATTTAAACAGGTTGCCATTTTAAGATCATCTAATAAAAGTTTATATAATTCACTGTCAAATCGATCATTTTCATTTATAGTTTTATGCATTTGTGCTTTTTTCTCCAATTTAATAATTACTGGCTGCTCGACGGTTGTCCTGAGTACTTTGGAAAAGGAATTTTTTTTAACTAGCTTTGACAGTGGTCTATTCTTGGCTCTTTTTGAACTCGGCGGATTCCTATCATCTCCTTTTTTTGGCTTTTTTGGCACCTTCAAAAATTTTAAAAAACTTCACTTGATTAGTTTAAGCTTGTTCTTTTTGCTACTTGGCTCTTATTTAATTGGCTTTTTGGTTTTCTTTAAGCAGCCAGTCTTAATCCATGGCTATAACAGCACACATGGTACAAACAGCTTGTGCTCTCTAATAGACCATGAGAATTCCTCAAGATTTAGCAGTGAGTGTCCTTTTACTAGTTTTGCCAGAGAAAAGCCTACACATGAGGTTAATTACAAGCTTATTCTGTTTGCCGGACACTTTATCATAGGTATTGGTTCGGTCGCTATATACACTATTGGAATAGCTTATGTTGAAGAGATAGCTCTTGAAAATAGGTCAGCTTTGTGGCAAAGCATTTTATATGGAACTGGTAAACTATTCAAATTTTGACCTCTGGTCTCTGGTGACGATTTTCTTTCTAAGGAAGCATTGGCGGTGGAATAGGATTTCTGATTAGTGGTCAGTTTTTGAATGTTAATTCTAGATTTTACTCAAATGGAAACAATATCCTACAGAATAATAGTATTAACTGGATCGGAGCCTGGTAATAACTCTTTGGAAATAATTTCTCCGAATTAAAAAAAAAAACAATTTCATTTAGAACTAATATTAAGTTGAAAAAATATTTTCTTGTTAAATAATTTTTAAATTTATCTTAATTAAAAGATTTAATTTTTTCATTTTTATTAAAGTCTTCTTTTCAATATAATGTTTTAAAAGGAACATTGGGTATCACTTGCATTAAGTATCATTAATTACCAGTTTTTCTTTGATATTTTTAAGAAAAGCATAAAAGATCTTTTAAAAAATATATTTTTCTAGTAAAATTTGGACAAAAAAATTTTTCATCAAACAACTAACAAGCAAACACTTCACCTTGAATACACCTTAAAAAGTAATTTTTTTCTATTTTAGGTGGTTGCCATATATTGTTTATGGAACTATTTGCGGAATACTCGGTTTTCTGGTTTTTTTATTTAGCTTCTCTTCATTTAATAAGATAATAAGCAATTACGATGATGATGGAGAACAAAATCACCAAAGTTATGGCGCCTCGTTGAAGCATTTTGTCAAAAGTTTTGTAAATAATTTCATTCAAGTGTTTAAAAATGTTCAACTTTTGCTCATTGTATGTTCCATGGTTACCGAAGGTGTTATACTCAAAGGATTTATTGGTTTCATGTCAAAGTACATAGAGTACCAATTTGAAATGAAGGCCAGCGATGCAACCCTTGTTCTTGGCCTAGTGGCTTTGATCTCAGTGATCACAGGCACCCTGCTTAGTGCCAAGATAATAGAAAAGTTCAAATTCGAAGCCAAAGAGTGTTCACTTATGTCTCTGATTCTGTTTTTTATAACATCATTTTGTTTCCTTATTCTATTCAACTACTGTCCAGAGGTCAGATTTATTAACGAGTATCCAGAATTTCAATGCAATGAGTGCAATTGTGCCAACCAATTTGATCCAGTCTGTATCAAGACAATCTACGGCAATGTCACAAATACATTTCAATCTGCTTGTCATGCGGGATGTACGGCATCATCAGCAAACAACCAATTTGACAATTGCGAATGCTTGGTCAATAATCTGAACCTGAACGAATCAGTCTCAATATCAAATTGTTCCAAAAGATTAAACTGCTTTGAGAGATTTATCATAAATGGAATTGCTTCTTTTTTAATTGTTTTTTTTACGGCCATGTCCCTAATTCCTCATTTGAAATCACTTCTTGGCTGTGTAGATAAAAATTATCATTCAGCTACATTGGGGATTAAAAACTCGATTGTGGTTATTTTTGGTAATTTTGCCGGAACTCTTCTTGTTGGCAAATCAGTTGATTTAACTTGTAAATACTGGCAATACAACTGTTTTGGTCAAAAAGTTTGTAAACTTTATGACAATTTTCTAATGTCATTAGCGTTGGCCTCTATTGGGTTTGGTTGTCGTCTATTGTCTGCCATTTTTATGATCTATCCAACTATTATGTTTTATAGGAAAGCCTTAGCCAAAAGGACTGAGTCCAAATACGAAGCTACCAATATGAAAACAATATTTTAAATTAGTAATATTTTTTTCTCATTTTAATTAACTTAAATTTGATGATATATAATAAAAAATTTTTATTCTTGAATAATTTTATTCGGTTCATTTTTAACTAAATAACTTCAAAAAAAAAGTCTAAAATTTTTTGTTCCTCTTTTTAAATCAAACTTTAAAGTTTTGATCGTGTCTTAAGCACAGCAGAAAATATCTGATTTAACTTCATTGCCACTGCCATATTTCCGCTAATCTTTAGCTTTTTCTTGGTAAAAGCGCTCATCATGTTCAATTTACCGCCTAAAATATCCAACATATCACTATCTTTTAGAGTTATTGTCACATCAGCCTTAGTACCTATTACAAAAAAGATTAATTTAAATTATTGCTTTTATTTTTATCTATATTACTTCCATCATTGACATTTATTGAACCAGGTGCTTTTTTTAAATTTAAAATATAGGAAATGGTTTCATTATTTGGGCAATCAGTGATGGTGAACCCAATGACAGCGTTTACTTTTGACACGTATCCAGGGCCTTCTTGCTTCATTTTAGCCTCAACTTCGTCAAAAAATTGTCCTGATTTGTGTTTGGTTGTTGTTTTGGACAATTCAGACGATGGTTGTTCTGACACAGATTGTGCAGCAGGTTTAGCAGCCGGCTTAGATTCCACTTTTTGGGCAACAGAAGCAAAAACTTGATTCAATTTCATGGCAACAGACATATTTCCAGAAATTTTTAGTTTTTTTTGCGTAAAAGCCTTTTTTTTGATAAATATTTTTTAATTAAATTCTTATTTTCAATTTTAAATCAAAATTTTACACTCATCATGTTAAGCTTTCCTTCAAGAATTTTTGCCAAATCATCATCTGCAATTGATATGGTGCAATCAGGCTTAATACTTCCATCATTTATTTTGACGGAGCCATTACCATTTTTAAGATCGATTACATAAGCAACTGTCTTGTCCGAGCAAGCGACATTAAAGCCGATAATACTACCAATTTTAGCCACCATTGCCTTTCCATTTTCATTAAGTTTGGCTTCTATTTGCTCAAAAAAAGCAGCTGACTTGAGGCTATTTGATGAAATAGGGTTGGATGGTGCAGGTAAAGACTGAGAAAAGCCTAGTTTATAAATTCCTACAACAGCTGCACCGCCAAGACCAATATTGTGCTGAAGACCATATTTAACATTTGGCACTTGTCTTTTACCTGCCTGGCCTCTTAATTGCCAACTCAATTCAGCACACTGAGCTATACCAGTGGCTCCTAATGGATGGCCTTTTGAAATCAAGCCTCCACTAGGGTTGATCACATATTTGCCTCCATAGGTATTCTGATTTTGTTTGACCAAGTCAACTGCCTTACCAGGATCACAAAGGCCTAACGCCTCATAAGTAATTAATTCATTGCAGCTAAAACAGTCATGCAACTCGACCACTTGCACATCTTTTGGAGTTATACCAGCTTTTTGGAATGCTTTTCGAGCAGCTAATTGACTCATATCAAATCCAACAATTTTCATACAATCAGGATTGGTAAATGAAGATGGTAAATCAGTTGCCATTTCTAAGGAAACTATTTCAACTGCTTTACTTTCAAGTCCATTCTTTCGGACAAACTCTTCGCTGGCTAAGACAGCAGCAGCTGATCCGTCAGAAGTAGGACTACATTGAAGCTTGGTCAAAGGCTCGTGGATCATTGTAGAATTTTTTATTTCATCCAGAGTGTATTCTTTTTGAAATTGAGCATACGGGTTATTTACTGAGTGCTTGTGGTTTTTGTGGGCAATCCGGGCAAACACATCGTCATTTGAATCAAGATTATATTTTTTAATATAATCCCGTCCGGCATTGCCAAACATTTGAGCAGTCATTGGTGAAGCAGTCAGTTCATGAATGTTGCTCATCAATTCTACATGTTTTTCTATGGGATTACATCTATCCGAGTATTGACTGCTTAATGATCCACGCTGCATTTTCTCAAAACCAAGCGCTAATACGCAATTGGCAAGGCCTCCTTCAATCATGTTCTTTGCCAGTAATAAAGCAGTAGAGCCAGTGGCACAGTTATTATTCACATTTACAATCGGAATTCCACTAATACCTAGTTCGTACACTGCTCTTTGTCCACTGGTACTTTCCCCTAAATTAAAATTATCAACACAGTCTTAATTTTTTGTGTCATAGTACCATAGACATATCCAACAAATGCTTGCTCAATTTTGCTGAATGGAATTCCGGCGTCTTGTAAAGCTTTTTGGCCTGACTCTCTAGCCATGTCAGGGTAGTCGAAATTTTCCCTTGAGCCAGGCTTCTCAAACTAACAAAAACTAATCAAACATTTATTCATTTTCCATATAATTTTACCTTTGTCATTCCGACACCAATTACATAAACTTTGGATGGCATTTTATCCTATATTTAATCCTTTAATTAAAAACTAGTTAAGATTTTTAAATGAATTTTGTTTTAAAATATTTCAAAGTCCAATTTAACTATTTATTATTAAAATATAGAAACATGTATTTAGATTATTTTTATCAAATTTGCATGCAAATTTATTGACAGGTATTTATTTGAATGCATTATAAATTTTACTAATGTTCAATCTTTAATTAAATTTTTTATCTAAATAGATATTAAGCAAATATTTATCTGAATTTCTAATTTAAGAAAGTTGATGATCATAATTTAGAACTAGAATAACTCTCATATTCTCAAGAGTCTAAAATATGGGTTTATTTTTAAATAATCAAATAATTTCTCTGATAAAAAAGTCCTCATTATCTTTGAAAATTTCAGTATGCATTTTTAAATTGGTTAAGCAAGTTCCACAAAAAAGCACATCACAGAACAAGAACTACAAATGGTGCAGAATTAATTTTCTATTAAAAAAAAATGTATTTAATATTTGAATAATTAACAAAATATAAATAAAATGAAATTGTTTATTTTTCTAAATGAATTATTCTTTATGACAAAACCTGACCAAATATCAAGTTAAAATTGATTAGGGTCTTGAAACTTAATAAACTTAGATATGAGTTCTTAAAAGATTTGAAAAAAAAATTGGTAAGAAATACACAAATAAAATTGGTTTTAACTCTTTGTTAAAAGATAATGAGAATAAGTTAAACAGAAGGGGAAAATGCCAATAAAAAGATCGAGTTCGGGAAAGCTTAGCCGAAAAACTTCAGAAGCCGGTCCCGAGCAAAATAGCCTTTTGAACATGTTCAAAAAAATCCAGTCCGATTCAGTGCTCCAAGAATGTGATCGTTGCCAAAGAAAAATAAAACCATCTGTATTTAAAAGACATCAGGAAGTCGATTGCTTTCACAGCGTTAAAACCGAGTTTATCAATAGTCAAGAGGTTATTGTGATAGATAGTGATGATGGATTGGTAAAAAAGTCCACTGATGATGAAACCAAATGCCAAGATGACTCTATGAGTTGTTTGGCAACAAAAAGAATCAAACTTGAACAAGATTCGATCATTTCCAAGCAAAATGGTGATACTAAAGAGGAGCATGTTTTCGACGATTCACATAAAAGTGAACCATTCGATTTCTATTTATCTAATTTTAGTAACGCAATACAATCAGTGTTAAATGAAGATCAATTTAACCATTTATTTGACGAAAATGACCTAAAAGTAGTAGAAAGATTTAAAACTTTAACCAATTCGGCCAAAATATTGTATGTGCGCTTATTTCAGCGAAAATTTAAATGGTTATCGATCGAAAATGTCAGCTATGAACGAATATCCAAGGACCTAAAGCCTTTTTTTGACGAACTTAAAGCCCAGGGGTTTATAATTGATGAGGCATCTATAGAAACCTATGAAGAAATTATATACCTGTTTAAGATACCTCAATTAAAAGAACTTATTCGATTGTGTCACATTTCGGCGGCACAATCGAACAAAACAGAAATGATACGCTCAATACTCAAACATTTTAAGACTCAAAAAAGTGTCAAATCTCATTTTTTTAAAAAATCACTCAGCGATCCAACCAACTCAAACTCGACTCCAAATTACATGCTTCAGTGTAAAAAAATCCTTGGCAAATGCTTTAAATTGGATCAAAAGGTTCGAAGCATTTTTGTCCGAGCACTGATTTTGTTTTCGCTATCATCATCGTTTCAAACCGATCCGAGCAACGCTGGACAGCAACAACTGTACTCATTTCTTTAATTTGTATAAATTAATTAATTAGGGATAATTTAAAAATTCTATTTAAAAAAATGCAAAATTTTAATTATCTGTTTAATAATTTTTTACATATTTCTTTTAAAAGAATAAATTTAGAACTTGATTGCAATGGTCTTGGTAAATTTTAACATTGGTAAATTTCATTTAAGGACAGAAATCTATTGTTAGCAAAAAAATTTGGTTCAAAAAGCATATTTGATGAAGTTTTTCCAAAGACAAAGTTAAAATGACCAAGACATGGAAATTTCTATATACCGTTCTTAAAAATCTAAATATCTTTTGGTAATTTTTGAGTATTAGGAAATAAAAAAGACAAAAAAGATAAAGGAAGTGTTATTAATATGGATATTTTTCTAATCGTTGGGTTTGTTTCAGTTTTTTAGCTTTCCAATTTAAAATCGTGGCCATACTCTTAAAATCATAATTATATCTTTCAAAATCTAATTTAAAACTGTTCTTTTTAGACTTCAAATCTTGATGGTAAATATAAATAATGTTAAATATGTGAACTATGAGATAAAACTCAACGTGAAAATATTTGATGACAAACAAAGCTTATTAAAGTAATTGGAAAAAATTTCTCAATTATTTATCTACAAAAATAGCTATTAACTAAAATACTCTAATTAGCAAAAATAATATTAAATTTAATAATTTATTAAACAAAAATAAAATGATTTTTGTATGCGTTTTTGTGGATAAATCTATTTTAATTAATGGCAAATTTTTCTATTAGTTTTTGAAAAGTTATGAACAAGCTTTGGACGACGAGTTCGAGTTGCTTAATATTCTGGATAGTAAGGATTATGACCAAGCTTATGATATTTTCAAAGAGAGAATTGAATGGTTCAAAAATGTGATATTGGAACCAGAAACAATAAATCGAGACAGATGCTTACCTGTTTATTTGCGCAGCTTTACACGTGGTTCTATTTTTACCAAAATATTATCTGTTTTTGCCTTTGAGGTATTACAGCGCCTAAAAAAATACCAAGAAGCCAATGATTTGTTTGAGTTTCTTTTGTACAAGCAAAAGGTCTATCGCCTAAGCGCTCGGTCAAAGTGGTTCGAGCGCTTGGCCATAAATTACGAAACACATTTAAAGGATCCACTCAAAAGTTTTCGGTCAATTAAAAATGCTCTTGAAGACACTGAAAATATTATTTTTTCTGGAAGGCTTAATCTTTACTTAAGACTTGAGAAAATTTGCCAAACTAAAAAATATCTTAAAATAAAAGAGATTAAAGATGAAGCTGAGGCATTGTGTGCCAGAGAAAAGTACGAGTTCACTGAAGCTCCATGTGTCGAGATCCAAGGCACTCTGCTACATACATCTGAATTTCTACCTGGTCGTAAAAATGTCTTCATAGACTCTCCGTCAAAGAGTGGAATGACAATTTCAGTCGAACAAGTTGCCCTTAACCATTACTTAAATAATCTTGGCTACACCAATGGAAAACACGCTGAAACAAGCACTTTAACTACTCTGTACGGAATTCTCTTTTGGGAAATAATTTGGAGTGATTCTGTTAATAATGTATTTGTGGACAAATTTCAAAATGGACCTCTGGATTTGCAAACCAAAGATTTTTACAAGAATAGAAAAGAGCTAGTGGACACTCGCCTAGATCTGTTTAGAGCGTCTTCCATTGAAAATATATGCACAATGGCATCTGATTGCTGGAATTCCAATTATGGCTACCAATGTTATGGTGTTAATTTTGAGCTTTTTGAAAATTTAGAAGAATTTTTGAGCTTATTGAAATGCTTTAGACCAGAACAACTGGTCAACTTGTGTGAGCACTTTAGCAAAAATTATCGATACTGCCGGAGTGGCGGACCGGATTTGGTCATCTGGTCTCAAGAGGAGAACAAAGTTAAATTTGTGGAAGTAAAGGGCCCTGGTGATCAGCTATCCTATAAGCAAATGATTTGGCTCGATTTTATGGTAAAAAATTCAATTGACTGTGAAGTCTGTCATGTTAAAGGGCTCAATTCGAAGCGTTTAAGATAATTTTTTAAAATCTACTTTTATTTTACCATTAAAATTAATTTTTTCTCTTATCTAACCACATAATTAATTATGCAACTTTAGATTTTGATAACATTGCAAATAATTTAAAAATAAAAATCTTAATTTTTAATAAAATTTATTAAAAAAATACTTATAATTGATTAATATTGCTAAAGTTTTTGTTTGTTTTTTTAAGTTAAACTATTATCATTATTTATAATTAACAATAATATTGAAAAGTAAGAAACGAGAAAAGCAAATGACAAAAAAATTAAGGATCCTAAGATAATTCCAAATTTAAAATGATTTGGCTGTTTAAATTTATATTAATTGCTGAAATAACATGAATGTATGCAATTGATTGCGATCTCTATCAAAAAGAAAGATAAAACAAAACACAAATACACGTAAAGGTAAACAGTAAAAATAAATATCTTTTTTTTTATAAACAAAAATAACATGAAGTTTGGTAAGGAGTACGTTTTAGTCCCCAAACAGATGTTTTACAAATCATCTTAAAATAGAATCATAAATTTTTAAAATTAAGAAAAAAAGTACGATTTTTAATGAATTTTAAATAAAATAAAATCATTTAAATTGTCATCTGTTCGCTAAAATTAATTAATTGCTCAACGAACACTTTCACAGACCGACTGCGCGCCTCTCTTTGCCAAAGACAGGCTATACAATAATACAGTCTTCCAGCACCTTAATTAAAAGATAACTTTAAACTAAAAAGGGAATATAAACATAAACATCCAACAAAAAAATAAAAAAGAAAAAAGAAAAATTAAAATAGAAGATAAATCAAATAATTGAATATATATATTATGACTTAGGTATCCACTAAATTGACTATTTACAGAGTCAAATTAGGCGGGCTCATTCACCCTAATTTCGATAAAAATTCTTATTATTAGAATGATTTTGAAGCTAATTATTTGTGTACAAAAAACAATTGGGAAAATGTCTAATTGTTTTTGAATGGCGGGACGGCTTGCTTGGCTAATTGATGCTTCATTTGACTAAAATTTGCAAAAATTTGAGTTCGATCCGCGTATACCTTTAGGAATTAAAAAAGTTTAATTTTTTTCAATAATAAATAGTGATTAATTATAGATAACTATATTTTAAAATGTACTCTCATTTAGTTAAATAAAGTTAATTCTTAATCTTTGGACAACAAAGCACTATCTAAGCATTAGAAATTAAGTTTTTAAAAGTCTAAAAGATTTAATTTATCAAAAAACATGTTTTATTAAGATTTGTAAATTTAATATATTAATTCATCAAAACAAAATAAAGATAAAATCATTCACAGTATTTGGGAACCATTTAGAGATTTATCTGATTTACTTTTAAGTGACAAGTTAAATGCAACTTTCGTAGAAAACTAAAAAAATAAAAAAAAAATAATTAAACCCAAATTGACCACTGGTAAAAGCATTATCAATTGTGATAATTATTTGTTGATAATGCTTCAAAACTTTATCTAGTGATTTAAGAAATAAAATTTAAAAATAAAATTGATATCTTACCAGTATTGTTTGATTTAGATCCAGGATCTTTACACAAACTAAGTTCAGGTCCATCAAAAATTGATTTGCCTACAATAAAAAAATAAATAAAAAGTTTTGTTTTATTTAAAAAAAATATGTATAAAATTGGTACAATGTTCTAGTTGGTAGACTTCTTGTGGTACAAATGAAAAAAAACTATGATGCATTGATTCTGCAGCTGAAGCTCTTTTTTTCGGATCAAACTTTGATAAGAAATAATTTAATAAATTGATTGGCAACATTAAATTTTTTAAAATTTAAATACTTTTAAAAATGAAGCAAGTAGCGAAACACCGTCACTTTCCATTCTTGGCACAAGATTGGCAAAATTAACCGGAGGAAATTTAGGAATATTGTATGCCAAAAATTCTGGATTGCTAGTTACACCTGGAAAATTGTCCTCATTTGGAGTGCCGAGTATTTTGAATATGAGATAGAGTTCATCCTCGACTTTGGTTCCGGGAAAGAGCGGCTTACCACTTACCATCTCATAGAAAATACATCCTACACCCCACATGTCAATGTGAGTTGAGTAATCGGTTGATCCCAAAAGTACATCCGGTGGTCGATACCACAAAGTGACCACTTCATTCGAATAGGTCTTGGTCGGAATTGACTTGGCTCTGGCCAGTCCGAAATCGGCCAATTTCAACTCGCCACGCTGGTTTATTAGCAAATTTTGAGGCTTCAAATCACGATGAAGTATTTGCTTGGCGTGGCAATAGGACAAACCACGTAACAATTGGAACAAAAATAACTTTATATTCTTTATACTCATTATATTATTACAATCATCCATGTACTGTTTAAGGTCCTTTTCAAGGTACTCAAAGACTAGTGTAAGTGATTTTTCGGTATAAATTATGTCATGTAGTGTCACTATGTTGGCATGTTTTAGTTGGCGAAGAAGAGATACTTCCCGGATTGCTGTACAAGGGGCTCCTTCCTCGTGCTCCAAACGGATCTCTTTCAAAGCTACATATGAACCATTTATTGTACTTTGGCCTTTATACACTGTTGCGTAAGTACCCTTTTTTAGTTAAAATAATAAAATTAATTTCTACTATCTTTAATATAATTAGTTAATATAAATTTAATGAAACATTTCTGTAATTGTTTAATCTTAATTAATATTTGTCAAAAGGGACAATACTAGTTTAAATAATAAACTTGTCAACTATGGTACAACTAGTGCTCCAAGGACACACGGACAGACAAACTATTTTTTGGCAAATTTTCAATAAATAATTATTGTCTGTCTAATTTAATTAGTGTTTTTTTTTTACTTAATTTTTAATAATTTTACCTAACTAATAAAATAGAAATAATTTTTTTCTTTCTGATTTCTTGGCAAAAAAGTTCAGGTTTTTTTTACTTAATTTTTAATAATTTTACCTAACTAATAAAATAGAAATAATTTTTTTCTTTCTGATTTCTTGGCAAAAAAGTTCAGCCACTTTATTAGAATAAAAATTCTCAAAAAATTCAAAACACTTATTTACTTCTCCCAATTTTTCCAATTTATTATACGATTCAATTTTTCCATAGCCAAGCTCAGACATTGAGGCCCTCCTGCTATTTCTATCTATCGGCTTGAGTAGAAACAAGTGTCTAGCAACATCCGAATGATTCATAGAAGATAGCGACTGAAACGATTGTAAATGATGCTGATTGTGATTTAGAGCCGGATTTTTATTCATTAAACTCATATTTCTGTTTGGCAATTTGGACATATTGGTCGATAGAGTGCTCGAAATGGCGTAGTTGCTGGTAAAACCAATATTTTTTGTATTAAGAAAACTCTTGTTAATTGTCTTGCTACTTTTGTTCGGATCGAGCTCGTTTTCGGCCAAGCTTTCCACTTGCTGCAATGCTTGAATGTTGGAAGCGTAACTTGCTGGCAAAGAAATACGCTTGTTGATCAGATCTGTCTGTACTTTGGATTTTTTGTGCCTAAGTTTAACTTTATCTACACTCGGGTTATTGTTATTGTTGGATGAGGACGACGAGGACGAGAGCGAGAACGTGGACGAGAGCGAATGCCAGAACTCGGCAATCGGGTTCTGTTTGTTGGGAGTATTGGTGGAAGAAGAAGTCGAGTGAGTTTTGGAGTTGGCGTGGTACGGCGAAGACGAATCTGTGCTGCTCTTCGGGGTTAAATCATTCCTTGTAGCCTTGAGACTGTTTTTGTTGGTTAACGACGAGGTAGAGGACGATGACGACGGCTGGACCACAAGGTTATTTGTGTTCAGACTTGTGAAAGTCTCGGCTATCTCGTCTACGTTCGGATTGGGGTACTGTTCTTCGTGAATGACGTCGATTTCGTGCACCACCGAGCTTTGGATGTCCGTCAATGTGTTCAGGTTTAGTCTGAGGATGTTCTCATTTTGGTGATCATAGTTTGATTTAATGAGCAGGTTTCTAAGACTGTTTGATTTGGAATTTTGGACAATGTTATTCGAGCTGTTCGAATTTGGTATTTTTGGAGCCGGCTTGGATGCTATTTCGGACAAATTCGATGTGGTACTGTGGCTTTTACGAATAGATAGCTTGTTACGTAGCTTTTTGAATGATGGGAGCTTGAATTTTAACAAATTTTATTTTTAAATTAAATTAAATTAAATTTTACTCTCAAAATAATGTTAAAAATAATTATCTATTCAAAATGTTCTTAAGCTTAATTTTTTAAAAGCTTTTGAGCTAATTAATTTTTTTCTTTTTTGAATAAAATTATAGATGACAGTTTGCTAATCATCTTAAAAAAATTTTCAATCTATTTTATAGGAAAAGATAATTCTAATGAACAAAATTATTTTCTTTTTTTTTTATGAAATGCTTTTCTTGATATAAATAATCTAATCGTATATTGAAAATACTGTTCTTAATTAGGTCAAGAATAAGTCGCTGAGCAACATAAAATGTTGAGAAAATTAAAATTTTTTTTTATTATTTTTTATTTATAATTTTTAATAAAAAGAAATTTATCAAGTTTTCAAGATAATTTAAATTTAAGATTTGAAAAGTCGACTTGCTTAATTAAGTCGACCGAAAAAACAACTAAAAATTAGTTTCAAAAAATTTAATGAACTTTTAATTACAAAAGTAAATTAAGTCTAAAATAGTAATTTAAACATTTAGAATTTATCCAATTAACATCTTACCTAATTTAATTCTAATAAAAAATATTGTTGTTAAATTATGAAATAGAATTTTTAGCTAGCTAATTCAATCAAATTATGTACTTTTTTTCTAAATCAGCTCTTATCAAGTTTCTTGGTTTTTAATCAATTTATTGACGTAAATTTATGTATTTCTATAAATAAAAATAATAAATAATAAATTGAGAGTAAATTTTAAACAAATCTTATTTTAGCAATAGCGGTGTCTAGGCACTTGTACCAAAGAAAAGGTTGTGCATGCTTATCTTTTTTAATTGGCGTATTTGTAAAAGCTTACCCTTAGCTTAGAGCTGTGCGTATTTGAGTTCGAATGTTCATGTGTTGTCTTGGTATTTGAGATGGCTGTATTTCGGCTTTCCACAAGAGTGTTTGACATTTCGTCTAAAAAAATTTATTAATTAATATGCTTGTTTATTAAAAATTATGATTAATTTTTATTTTAAATTTTGTCATTGGAAAGAAAAATCGCTATCTAAGTCAAATCCCCTAATGTATTACAAATTTTGATCATGAAATAAATAAATCAAGATAAAATGAGATGAAGATAATTTTTTTATTTACTAAAAAAACAATATATTATAGATATCTATCTAGAATAAGTTTAGTCACTTATCCACTTGTTATTTCTATTTAATATGACAACTTATTTAAATTAGCCTCAAGTGCTTGGAATGCTTGAGATTCTCGTTTGGCTGAGTTGTGACAATTTCTTATTTTTATTTTTTAAAATATAAATTTATTTGTCTTAAAAAAAGAAAATAAAACAAAAATTTACGGATGTGATTTTAATATTTTTTTTGGTTTTTTTTTTTAATAAGAATAGATCAAAGTGGGTTATGTCCTACAAAGATACCAATCAAATAAAATAATTTAAATTTAACCCAAATTTGAATATGGTATCAATAAAATCTAACGAGACAGATTCCGAATTTGGATTTTTCAGCAAAAGACAACTCGAGAGCTTGAGGACATACTTAAGAGATAGCTTTAGCAAGACATAATTCAATTAGACAAATAAACCATTAGGAAAGCGCAAGCTTATCCATTTGTTTAGCTAATTTATAAGCCCTTAATTCAGCTCAGCCAAATCCAAGATGTCCAAATGTCAAGCGTGGATGGATAGCTAGATAGATAAATAGATAAAAACAACAAGAACTAGTATAATTAGAAGCAAGCATTTGAATTGGCCTTGGGTGCATAAGATAGTTATAAGTTTGAGTAGATTGAGTTTTGCCAAACAAGAAAATTACCATCACAACTCTTTGCTAAATTTACCTTAAAGTTTTGTTAGCTATTCTTCATAATTTATGGCCTTATTAAGAGTTTTTTAAACTAGCAGAAATTCTCTTTTAAAGACCTAATTTTCAATTATTTAATTTTCAAGTAAACAACAAATTTTAAAACTAGAAAGCCTTTTAACTGGCACGCTAACGACTTGTTTAAGGACCAAATAAATATATAGAAAAAATAATAATAAAAAATAATAATAATATTAAACAACAATTTTGTTTATTTATTAACACACTTAAATTGAATTTTTATTTTCTTAATAGTTAGCGTGTGCCGACACAAAAGTTTTATTTGAACAATTAATTCCTTAATTTTAATTATTTATGTATTGAGACTTTGAGAGTTTAAATTGCCAAGGAAGGATCCGAGCTGTTGAGCAAATCTGCAAATTAGGCAAAACCATAAAAGAAAATAATTTTCTTCTTTTTATGTATAAAAAGAAAAGTAATTAATTTCACTGAAACAAATTTATTATTTAAATAATTAATTTTGAATAAATTTTTTTTGGCTATATTTAAATTTAGATAAATCTACAACAAGTATGTTTCATGAGTAATTTTATTTTAATTAGTAGAAATCGGCTCTGACTAAAGTGAGAATGGGACGCCGGCACCGATAAGACAAAGTGCGCGTCCACTCAACAAACAACACCGAACAGGTGCAATCAACAAATGATAAAAATAAAAAACTATGCCATGAGAAAAAAATATTTTAAAATTTTAATCAGTTGACTGATGAATCACCTTTATCTAAACATAAAAAAAGGTAAATAAACTCTAGACGCTTCATTATCGCGCTCATTTAATACCAAAACCTAATATTTACTCAAGCACATCTTGGCTTTAATGGAAAAAATACTACCAATGACAATGCTTACTTGTCTTTATGGTAAACGATGACTTGGACTTGGGTATTTTGTGTTTGCTGGCTTGGGCCTGCGCAGCGTTGGAACATGAGCGATTTAGCGAGTGCTGCTGCTGCTGGTACATTACTCTATTATCTAAAATAGAATCCATTTCTAGATTCGTATGAAAATTCCAGTTATTAGATGTGTTTTGCATTTGATTTATGAGGAAAATATTTTTGCTTAATGTTGATCTGGCTGTTGAAATGGTCGATGATAGGTTACCGCTAATCAGCTTAGACGATAGATCATTCATAGCTTGATGATTCGTGCACTTTTCTCCTATATATGCTGAATTTTAATATAAAAGAAAAAAATTTGAAATTTGAAATTTTCATGATAATTATGACAAATATAGAAGAATAAAAAATATATATATAAATATTATATTTAAAAGTATTGCTTCAAAAGCGCTCACTCACTCTTTCTCTCTCTCATTTGCACCCGCTCTTCACTTATAATCAATAGCACTTGTTTATTAACACCGTTTAGTTAAGCTATAATTTACGCTTAATTATAATCAAATTAAATTTTATTTTTTTTATTAACTTTTTTTTTAATAAATGATATTGAACTATTAAGACGAGGAAAAATAATCTAAATTGTGTTTATGCTAGAATATTTAATTACTTTTTGACATATGGCCTTTAAAATTAATAAAAATATGCAAATAAATATTGATAAAATCTAATATAAAATTTACCAGTGGCGATTGTTATTTTAAAGAATTTTTCTATCTTGGCAAAACAGATTAGGAAATTATCATCAAGCGTTCATAAAATATTTTAAAATTATATCACTCAATATTTTGCTCTTATGGTTGGTACTCTTGTTGTTAATACTGAAAAAATAAGAAAAATAAAAATAATATATTATTTGTCTTTTATTCTCAAATATCCGAATATGAATGAAGTTTACTTTACTTTGAGTTTTTTTTCTTTTTTTGTAAAGAGTTTGACATAATTTTGTCATTTTTAGAAAGTTTGTTGATATCTATAGCTAGAACAAAATATTTATATATTTTAGTAAATTAAATTATGTTCGAAATTCAACCTAAATAACATTGAATTAATAATAATAAAAAAAAAAAATATATATATATATATATATATAAATATATAAAGGAATAAAATTTATTCTTCGTGATACAAAAACATTTATCTTACTTTAAACGCTAAGCACATTAAACTATTCAAAATATTCTAATCTTTAAAAAAATATCAAAATTTTTGTTTCCTTTTGATTTTTATTTGACAAAAAATAATCTATTTATTTAATAAAATTTAAATTTTTAACTCTATCATCCAAATAATTAAATGAATATGAAAACGATAAACAAAATAAAATAGATAATAGAGCACCATAAGAGCATCCCAGACAGTGGTCAGTTCAGACTATCTTATTCGATTTCGATCTACATGTAGCCAATTAGTTTTATCTGCGAACTTCTAGAAAGAATTGACTACAAGGTCTGTTAATCTAATGAGTCCTAATTAAGCTGATATTTGTCCAAAGTTCAGATCATGTTCCGATGCCATGCACATGATTTAAGCAAATCGATTTTCCTATCTAAAATGGAGCTAATTTATACCAAGTATTGATTTTTGTCTAGCTATATTTTCATAGTATTGGATGGATTTAGCCTCGAAGCTATTATGGAAAAGCTCTGAGAATCAAAAATCTACAATTTTTTCTTATTTTTCTTTTCTTAACAATCTAGATCATATTAAATCGATTTTTATGGCTCGATTTATACGAGCTAGGCCCTAATTGCAAATTTAAACTAAAATTTATAAGATAATTTTCACTTGGTTAATCATAATTTGATATTAAAACAAGTCGATAAGCCCGATATTTATTAATTATCTTATGAATTTGTTCCAAGCAAGTACAAGATATTCGCAAATGGGTCACATTTCGGCTGAGTCTAAGAGCCGGGTGGTGGTGAATTCTAACTCAACCAAAGATACCTTAATTGCTTTAAGCCTTTGTTGGAGCTAATTGTGCGGAATAATTTCAATTTTATGAGCGAACTATCGTTTCCGCACCTAGTTAATCATTCATTTAGATAAGTAAATATCTGATCTATAAAATTTGTTATATGTAATCAATATTTTGAGTACAAATGTTAAACTTAAGCATTCTTATAAGAATTTAAAGACTACACACCTGAACACATCAGTCTGTACCAATAACCAAAAACTATGTTGCCAATAGTAAATATTTCATCCGAGGCCTCGTTTCTAAATCGAAAATATACCATGCCATTTTAAATAAATTTTTAAATAAATGTTTATTTTTTTTATAAAATAGCATGGCTACTCAAATGGGTCAGGTTATTTTTTGCTGATTATTCCATTAATGGTGAATTAATGGTTTGATAGTTGGAATATAATAATATATGGTCTAAACTTAATTTTCAAGTCTTAATGAATGAGTCATCATGGGAAAATGAGCACTATAAAAGAAATTAAACAAAATAATTACTGAAATAGAAAGATATTATTATGTTAAATATTTTTCTAATATAAAAAATTGGTATGAATGGAAATTTAAGCCAAGTGTCTGATCCTTATTTTATTATTCAGCAAATTCATACAATTAGATCACTGTAGGAAGACTAGTTAAATTATGTAACTAATGAAAGAGGAAAAAAGTGTTTATTTTAAATGATTAGTCGGAATTGACAAAAAAAAATAGAATAATATTTAAAAACTATTTAAAATTAAATTTTGATTACGGTCTCTAGCAGGTCTTTTAGCTGCCATTTTAAATCAAGACCCAAATTATTTTCTTCCAAAATACGCCATCTTTGTTTTTTTATTGATGAATTTAATTTTATATTTTATTTTGGCTGTATTTTCAAAATTAAAGCTTAACATAATTACCAATGCTTGCATGTAAATATTTTTATTTTCGATTGATACATTACCTGATTTTATATCAAAAAAAAAATATATATGCCATATTCCCAATCAAATACTTTTGAGTCTATTTTTCCACTTTTAAATCACAGATTACAAATGCCAAAACTCATTTGGATAATAATAGATACATCCAAATAGCTATTATTTAAACAATCATTAAATTTAACCTACGCTTAAATTTCCTAATCACGTCACTACTTATTAACTTATTGATTTGGCAACTGTAATTTTCTCTACTATAATCCATTAGCTTAATTCAATATTATTCAAAATTTATTTTTTTATAAAATTCTATCAAAAAAGCCTCCATTGTTTGACACAATGAAATAGGATATTTTCTAATTTAACTATTTAGTATCTATTTGGCTATTCAAAAAATAAAAATTAATTTAAATATGTTTATAAAGATATATGATACCCAATTTTACCAAAAATTAATTGGTTTGGACTTAGGATTATTTTGGCGTTAATTAAAAACTAAGCTTTTATAAAAACTTATTGATTTTAGTCAACCAATTATTTGATAACCATAACTCTATTAATTTAGACAATTTTTTGTGTCAAAAAATTGGTTTAACAAGGCGAAAATGTGCCCAAATTCTGGCAATAGTAATTACAAAAACCAGAATTTAAGTCTTTATTTTTGATAGATCTCTTCGAAAAGAGTGTTACATATTTTATTTTATAATTTATTTTAGATGAATCTTCATTTAAAATATAATAACAAATCATTTTTATTATCTTAGCTTTAAACAGAATGTTAAAAATGTTAAATTCAAGCTTGAGTATTATCAATTGTAGCTTAAATAAAACAAATCAGATTTTATCTAATTGAAAAAAAAATTAATTGAAAATTTTCGATAGAGCTTTTTATTTAATTTAAGGATTTATTTTCATTTTCCTTATTTTACTCCAAAATTGTTATCTTCATTTAAAATTTTTGCTGAACTATAAGAAACCATAAGCAAAATTGTCAAAGCAATTACGCCTCAGAGTCTATTATTATAAAATCTAAATTATCCACTTAAGAATTCAAGGGACGGAAGATTTTTAAAATTAAACAAAATTCTTGATAGAAACCTGTACAAGTTTATAATTTTAATTTAGAGTTTCGTTTTTAACTATTAATTCAATTTTAAAAAAATGCTCTAGAATAATAAAAAATTCTAATAAAAATAAATTCCTCACTGATATGCAAATAAAATAACAAATTTTTAGAGCAAAAAAATAATTTTGAGAATATTCTACACCTTTAGATTTTATCAAGTAAATTCGTCTTGAAAGAGATGAATTACAGAATATTAAAAAAATGTATTTTTTTTGGCTGAGGAATGCAATTATTAATATTGATAAAATTTATATATTCTATTTATCATATCTTATTATTCTAAATATTTCATTGTCTACGTATTTGTTTATCGTCAGCCGTGTATTCAATCCACTTAATTCCAAATTCAATATTTAAACTCTATAATTAAAATTAATTTAAAAATACATATATTTATTTTTTCTTTTATGTGCATAGAAAATAATTATATTTTTAATATTTGACTTGATTTTATATCAATTGAATAAAGCCTCTATAAAAAGATCATTTAAACCAGTCTTTAATTAATAGGAAGTTTGTTGTTGTTGTTGTTCTGTTTTTTTTTCATGTGCTGATTTTAGTAATTTTATAAGGAAATTTAAATCAATAGATTTTTTTAAAGGCAATTTTTTTTAATTATAAATTATCTTCTCTTACATAATAGTATATTTGTTTAAATAAAATAAATTTAACTCGAGAATCTAATCAATTTAAATTAGACTCGCAGATGTATCAACTAAGGGTCTAAAGTTCTTCTTCTTAACAGATATATACTTTTTTGGTTTTGTTATCTATATAAACAAAAATAATTGATGATACAAATTTATATATTAAATTTATTTGTTAATTAATTATAAGTTTATTTGAGTGGAGATAGAAAGTTTCGAAAATTCTGATGACTCAAGCATCCGGTGATAAATTCTTGTTTGGTCAATTTGCCGTTTCGGTCCTGGTCAAAAGCTTTCATAATGTCCATGGCGATATAGTACGAAATTGGCAATTTAGAGCTGACATACTCTTGATTGGTAAATTTTGAATAGTCTGTAGGTCCATGAGTGGAGTATTTAAGCTTAAACAAGACTTTGACAATTGAATGCATTTCGTGGAAGTCTATGTACCCTGAACCATTCAAATCGTACAATTCGAATATCAAACTGAACTTTTTGTCCATTGGGCCGATGACCATATTCAAAAAAAGCACCAAATACTCTTTGAAGTCTATGTACCCAGTCTTGTCTTGGTCACACAAATCAAACAGCAAATTTATGACTGAGTTTTTTTCCTCTTCATCTTCTTTACCAGTGATCAAATTTTGGCATATCATCTTGAATTGATCACGGTTCACCGAGCCATTATTGTACCGGTGTAGAAATTTTCTGTAGTATTCCAATATGGTTTCGGAGTTAAATTGGGTGTTTTTTTTTATAAAGTTCAACTCAGACGTTCTCAGTGTGTTTTCCATTAGGCTGGAAAGATTCTAGGAAATGCTCGTTTATTTTGTCACAAATTAAATTCATTTAATTTCATCTAGCTAAATCATATTATTAATCTACCTTCATAAGAATTAGTAATGTAACTAGGTTATTCGTGAGATTCTAAAATTTTGAAATTTAGACTCAAAATTTAAAATATGAACAATTAAGTTTTTAATTTTCATACATAATTTTTTAATTTTAATTATACACAAATATTAATTGAATTTTTTTCGTCCTTACATCATTTACTTTCTAAATGTTCTCTCAAGTAATTTAATAATCAATGTAGCAAACAAAAATGATCATAATAATAAAAAAATATGATAATAATTTTTAAAAAATGGTTTCTTAATTTACACGAAAAAATTTGATTATAAAGCTTAAGCCATTTTTAAACAACAAAAGCGTTAAGCTTATAAGTAAATTGGATTTATGGCAAAAATTTCTTCTATATATCTATTTTGCTAATTTAGACCGTTGATTTTAAATAGATAACTTAAATAAATAAAAAAAAGCTGAACCAAATTACTTCTGTTTACTAAAAATCCAAAGCTTTTTAATCTTGAATCTAGAATAAGTTTATCTATCATCATATGAAATGGAATTAATCTCAAAAATAAAAATTTTAATAAATAATAATAATAATATTATTAGAGGTCACTATTAACTTGTAAGCGTTTGAAATCAAAAGAATACTAAATATAAATTTTAATTTTTTTTATGTTTTGTAGCCCAGTGTGAGATCATTAATAATGATTAAAAAAATAAAACTTTTGGTCATAAATTTGGTCCTCATTTTGAAAAAATTTAAAATTTTTAACCAAATTAAATATAATTGATTTGGTTACTAGAAGCGATATATTATTCGGATTGTCTAGACTAAACATATTAAAATAATAATTGAATATAGACTTGTCCAAAGAGTGGTGTTCTTTTTTCCAAAGACCAATGTTTATACCAATTAAAGAATTTCTAGAAAAATTCAACTCTTTTCCTGAGCCTGGTACTTTGTGAAGAAAATTTTTCTTTACCAAAAACAAGTCCATATTCAGACAATTAATTAGATAATTTATGGCACTTGTGTCCAAAATTCGATACTTCCACAAACAAGCGTTCGAAGCCACTTTCTCATCACTATCTCTAATCTCATTTATCAACTCACTTTTATCACATAGAGATAAATCATTTACAAAAGTCATCAAAGCTGATGAAATATGTATCATATCTAGATAAATTTTTTTAATAAGTAGAAATTTAACATAGTCAAAATTAAAATTTTCAATAGCCTCTTGATTATAGGTGTCTATGTCAAGCTCAAATTGGTTCTTAATAGCCCTCATAAGTCGAATAAAATTTCTCTTATATTCATTTGAATTTTCATCCTCTTCCAAAAATAAGTCCAAATTGTAGTGCTTGTTAATTAGCATCAAATATTTAAAAATAAATTTAAAATTCTTAAATTTAATTTTGGCACTCTGTCGGCGACCAAAAAGAAACACTATGTAGCCAGTTAATATCTTGAAAACAAGCATATTTATGTCCCTAGGCTCCAGATTAATCACATTAGATGCCATTTTTCTCTTTTTGTGAATGAGTTCTTTAAATTTTTTGCGAATAATTACATCGATCAAAAAATCGCGGCTACTCTGGACATACCGGGACAAAAAGTGACCAATTATGCCATTTTCGTACTCATTTTCACTTAATTTAAACCTTAGATTTGTATCAATTAGTAAATATGGCTGTTTTAGCTGAGGCTCAAGGCCCGATTTGTCACTTTGGCAGCTACAAAGTATCGACTTGATTATAGACACATCATTTATGAGATAAAAGCTTGACTGGTTATTTGACCATTTTCTGTAGCATCTTTTGGCAAATAGAAACAAAAATGGTACTGCTATTAATGTGATGTACGGTTTGCTGGAATATTGAAAGTAATCTTGAAGCTTTGACTCAACCATTTGTCTAAAATAATTATTTTTGATTAAATTATTTAAATTAATATTTTGCAAAGTTTTCAGCCCTTTCTTAAAGGCATAGTTACATAATTAAAAAATGAGTTTATATTTAAAAACAGTTTGGTCATAAATAATGATCCAGAGCTAAGATTTAAAAAATTATTTTTCTTCCAAAACAATAGAAATAAATGGTAACAAAATCGAAAGCTTTTACTAATTAATTATTAGGTTTAGAAGTGTTAGAGGCTCGCACATGTAAGAAATGAAATGATCCATTTAAGAGCTCTTTGTTTGGTGAAACCAGCACAAAAGTTTAAAATAATTAAGCCGAGCGAATACTTGGAATATTTAACCAGACATATATATTTTTAAACTAGATATATCTATTCTTAATCTAGAGCTTTTGGGAGTTTATTTCTAAGGTGAAAATAAATATATGGAATATTGACACAGACAACAGTTGCTGATATTTATCTATATTCTAATATTTATTTTTTCAGAAAGATGCTACTCTTAAAATATTCTATTAGAGAAAAATTTGGTATTTTTCGCTCCAGAAAACATCTAATAACCAACATAAAATAAAAACTAATAAAAATATTTGTTGAAGTTTAATTTTCAAAAAACTTGCCAAAATTCACAAGATTGGCAAAAAATTTATTTTTTTTTAAAAAATATTTTTATCAATAAATGATAAATAGGTATGAATTGAAAATATTCGATATTTTTTTCGAATAAAAGTAAAAAAAAAACAATAAAGAACGCTTTTTAAAGAGTCTTCAGAAATACAGATAAGCAAAAAATTTGGATAATTTAACTTAAAGCTATTTTGCATAACTTTTAATCTCATAATATCATTTTGTTTTAAAATTGTTAAAATTAAATTGTGTGTATTTATTTAAGTTTAGAATGAAATGTACCAATTCTAAAGAGTTGGCAATTTAATTCTTAGTTTAATATTTAATTTTCAATCTTTGAATAATAAACTCTAATCAACATTTTTAAAATTGAATTAAATTTTTAAATAATAATGGCATTTGTTTAGGTATTATTTCGAGTAGATTTGCCAAGATAAGTCCTAGACTGAGTTTTTTTTTCGTTTGCCAATGTACAGGTATAAAAAAGAGACTAGAAATTTTTTTAACTTTTATTTTCACATAAAACACTAGAAAATAAAAAATAAACTAATTGATTATAGTAATCTAATAAATCTATAAAAAAATTAAACTATTTTAGAATTTGGCAAATTTGAGCAAGACCAAATCTAAAATTAATTTCGAAAGATCTTAAACTCTTGGAGCGTTTTTGAGAGTGAAACTATGGTCTGGTTGTTCTTTGGCTTTTTGCAAATATTCAGCAATATTGCTAATGGTGACATTGGCAATTTCTTTGAGTGCCTCCTGGGTGAAATAGGCTTGATGAGCAGTGACGATGACATTGGGAAAACCAAGTAAAATACTCAAGTCCTCATCGGGCATGATTCGCTCCTCGACAGAGAACCAGTCATGGTCAAAAGACAAATTTTCTTTTTCATACACATCCAAAGCTGCTCCTCCAATTTTTCTGGACTTTATTCCGGCAATCAATGCCTTGGTATCGATGAGACCACCACGGCCAGTGTTCACAATCAAGACTCCTTCTTTCATCTTGTCAATGGCGTTTGAATCGATCATGTGCACGTTCTCTTTGGTCAAAGGTGCGTGTAAACTGATGATGTCCGAACGAGCATACACTTCATCTTTGCTCTTGACATACTCAACTTGGTTCTGGGCCGCCCACTCTTTGTCCTCATAAACATCAAAAGCAATAACATTCATCTTAAAACCACGGAAGATTTCGCACACCAATTTGCCAATGCGGCCTGTTCCAAAAACACCAACTGTCTTTCCTTTCATTTCAAAGCCGAGAAGTTTGCTAGTCAGGGTCAAGTCGGCATTTTTGGACCTTTCCAAGGCCATTTTAAGATGTCTGCCCAAGTTTATTGCCAAGCCGACAGCAAATTCAGCTATGGAACTAGGCGAATAAGATGGCACAGTGGCTACTTTAATTTTGCGTGCAGCACATTCATTCAGATCAACATAGTCAAAGCCAGCTGAGCGGCATGCAATCATTTTACACTTGAGTTTATCAAACATTTCCTTGTCAACCTTATCATGAACAAACAAAGAGATGATGTCAGCATCCTTTGCCAAAGCAACTGTTTCATGGTTCAACTTGGACTCCAAATAGGTCACCTCAGTTGGTTCTTTTAGTTCGGCAACAAGCGGCGACAAAAACTTCTTGTCGTATGGCTTCACATCAAAAAACACTATTTTGACCATTTTAAGTTTAGTTTTCTAAAATAATAAAATCCCAAAAATGTTGGTTAAGTGTTCCGTTTTTATAAAAATGCTAAAGACGCTTTATAATATTCTATTATTATCATAATTATACTAAAAATCGATTCTATAAGAACTATTGGTTAAAAATAAAATAAAAATAATATTTTATCATGAATTTAAAGTATGCTGTGCGAAAAATACTCAAATAGTACTTGGCACTAGCGCAAATTAACTCTGCTTCTAGGGTTTATAAAAACAAATTAAGAATATAATTTAGGTATAATTTAGCAATATTTCTGTTTAAAAAAACTGCTGTGTAATGTTGGCTGAATTATATTTTCTGAATATAATAATAATAATAAAAATAATAATAATAGAATATAAGCATTGTAGCCATCTTCCTATTTTGGCACTTAAACTAGACTCTAATTTATTCATTTTAAACTTTGGCAATGCCAGATATGATAGCTTGGCCATGGGCATTAAGTTACAGAATACCAAAAAAAATTATAGTTGAGAAAGAGCATTTTATTTAAGTGGTGTTGTGTGGCGCTCAGTTAACATGCTTGGGGCCTGGTTGTCTTGGTAATGTGAGTGGAAAAACGCGCATTATGGAAAAATGCGAGTCTAGCCATTTTTTGCTTAAAATTGATGAGTCATTGATGAAAAATCATCATGTTATGTTCATTTAGTTTAACATCTTGAACATGAAATTTTTATAAATTTATTCCAAATTTTAAAATAAAAAAAATAAAAAGTGTAATTATGGCTTTGAGAAGACTACTTTTCAAAATCTAAATCTAAAGGATTATTTAGCTAATTTGTTTATCAAACAAATTGGAAATGGCTTATTAATTTTGGTACTATTTTTTTACAAAATTGAATTTAAATTATTGAAAAATGGGATTATTTTTTATAAAAATTATATTAATTTTGATTAGAAAAAATACTTTCATGCTTAGAGTCTTTATTTAATACCAATGCTTACATAATTGTAACTATTTTTATAAAATAATAAAATTTTGATTAAGAAGATGATGAAGCATTTTGTTAATAATTAAAATTTGAGCATGTTTTTTGAACTTGAACTTAAATTTAATTAGATTAAAAATTCTTAAATAAAATTGTTTAGTTTTCAAAAAAAAATGATAAATAATTGGTAAATTTTAAAAATTCATAGAAAAATTTTATTATTAGAATCAAACATTAATAAAATTTGCTTAAAAACAGACTTGCTGCTGTTTTAAAATCAATGAATTAAATAATTACAATTTTTTAGGCCCTTCGGCACATTAGAATTATCTCTTTAACCACCAAAAATTTTCTTTGGCGATTTTTTTTCAAACAATACTTAAGCCAGTTTACTGATCTATTTGCCACCAATATCTAAATCATTTGGTCAAAGTTTAGCAATTTATGAGTGTATCAACCCCAAAAAATTACGAAGAAAACTAGTTTGGCAAAGTGTATACTTAGTCCAGAAAATTTTGGATACATTGAAACTGAAAAATAGACTCAACTTTGTAAGATTAATTGAATGCTATGCAAATATGAAAATGTCTTATTTTGATAAATGGAACTCTGACCAAGAGAAACTATCTCAAATTAATGCTTAGTTATGTGGAAAAATTGACCAATGTCAAAGTAAAAAATACATGAGGTACCAATCCAACATTAGGACCAGAATTTATGTCTGAAAGTGGCTTATTTATATGTATTGTGACTAGGGCGCTTGGATCTAGTTTAACTCTTAGATTCGGTGAATTCTTCTTGTTGCCAAACAATTGAAAAGAAGAATAATTATTGATTTGAGAAATAAATCTAATTGTACAATATTTATTATTAAAAAAAAGGGAAATAGTTTTAAAGGCTAGTTAATATAGATACTGGCTCGCGAGGACAAATTATTGGCACTATTGCAAAATTTTCTGAGGAACTTCTGCAAAAAGCTATTGTGGTAGGCAGCCAGTCTTCACTAATGTGACTGAAAATCTGGAAAGGAAAGCGAGCATCTGGACGGAGGTTGCGTGTTTGAGAGGACGTGATTGGATGGCTTGGATCGGCAAGAGTTCTTTTGAGTGTTCGTTCTAATTTTACACAAAAGAGTTCTGTGTTTAGAAATCCATTATCTGGAACAAGTTCAAAGTGTTTACCGTCTGGAATATGAAATCTAGACACTTAACACTCCATTTTTATCAGTCTCTTTTAATGACCGACTGATCCGCTAATGATTGGGTTATTCCGTAGTCATAATTTCTAAAATAGATATAATTCTAATCAAATTTTATTTAAAAATTATCTTTTGATAATATTGATTGAATCATGTCGATGATCATAACCCAATTTTCAATTATAATTGTTACCTTGAATTATCACTTATTCATCAGCTTATTAATTGATGCACAAAGATAACACACGGTTACATATTTATTGAACCAATCTTGGGCCATATCAATTTTGATTTTACATCCTACCATTCCAGTTAAATTCAATGTATTTATTATACCGCAAAACATTGAAATAAATCCATTTATCCTCACTTGTTTAAGATTAGGGATCAAATTTAGGTGCGCCAGTTCCCCCTGTTCTGACCCATTTCGACCATCACACTGCAATCCTTTCACATTTATCCTTGAGCCAGCCATTTATTCCACTTGCCTTCTTTCTGGCACTGGTCACGAATTGATTCCAAATCTGACCAAGCCATCTCATGCTCTCAGCCAAAGTTAATCAAACTTCAACAGTCTCCCAGTACAAAAGTGATCAAGTCACCAAAATATATAAACATAATCATCCCCATCTTCTCAAGACTCTTTGAACCACTTATCATATTACTGCAATGGTTGATTACCATAATTAGAAGTCAAGTTAAGAATCAAGTCGAACTATCTGCTTATTTAGCTTTGTGTAGTGTAAAATATGGTCTTACCAATCTATCAATTGACACTGGAATAAAGTTTTTCACTAAAAAAATCCTTATAGTGGTAGTTGATGCTCTTTATTAAAAAATCAAACAATTTTACTTAAATAATTAAAATAAGACATTAACAAAATAAAATTTATAAAATTTTTATCTCTTGGTCAAATAAAATACACTGTGTTGGAAATAAAACAACTGACTGATTTAACTTTTTGCTTTTTATTGATTTATTAATCAAACTATTGATAAGATATTCATTTGACTTGTCCATTTGGTTCTCATCTTGTTTAATTGAAATGGTCTGGTAGCTTTGAATGAAATTAGCTAGCTCTGCTGAAACCCTTTGGCTAACTTCCATCATTGAATTCAAATTGGTCAAAGATCCAAGATTATTTTCCCTAAACAGACTCAATATGTTCAAATTCAATTTGTTGTCAAACAAAGGAATTCCATATCTCAGATCCAAAAATACCCACTCATGGAAATTTTTATCATCATAGCCGTAGGTGTTTATCATGGTTATGTAGCCACAAAAGTGCTTTAGACCTAGCTTTTGGTGCAATTTTTTGACAGAAGGATGCTCAAATAATGGATGCGTAGTGTCATTGAACGCAATGTGTAGTGTCTGAGCGCCATCCTCAAATTCTGCGTAGCATTGAACCAAAATGGGACCGTGAACCAGCAAATCGTTTATGACTAGCAATAGATTGGAATAAGATGCCACAATGGAGTCATGACCCCAAGTGAAGACCAAAAATTTTTCATAATTTTTAAAAACTTGTGGCAAACTTTTTAATCGGTAACCTTTAGGTAAAAACAAGCTCACTGGTCCGTCTTCAACTAATTTATAAAGATAAAATTTAAACCAAAAACTGTTCATTTCTGGCACAGCTGGTCCAAAATGAAATGGGCTATTGGTACAGAGCGGAGGGGAGGTGTGTGCTTCGCCAGAGCTGCTATACGGCGCCATCGAGAACAGAATAGAATAATTTTTTGCCAAAATTCTTTGCCTCGAATCTTCATCAAGACTAGCAAGACTTTCACATCTTAACAAATCAAGCCCTAGTGGTTCCTCTTCAATGGCAATTTTTTCTCCATTTTCACCTTCTTTATAATTAGAAAACAGCCTTAAGTCTTCATTGTAGCGCAAAAATTGAATGGTTGATTTAAATATTAGGGCATGGTCAAAATAGCGCTGAGCTTCACCTTCACTAATATCACTGGAAATCTTTTCCAATTCAAATATAAAATTATCCAATGACTGGTCTGTCAATTTTCCCACTTCGAACATGGTAACTGCATGATTCTTAAGGCCTGATGACAGATTGCCCATCATCAAAAACGCAGTCAGTGTTGAATCGAACAGAAAAGCAATTTTTTTGCCACAATCTATCTTGTCAATTGTTGGTGATGACAATAAGAATTGGCTATCAGTTCGATTTGGACTTGGATTTTTAAGAGAAAGACTCTCGGATAAATTAATACTCAAAGCTGATGATCTAACTTCATCATCTTCAAAGAAATTGTCACTTTTTTTTGTGTTCCATTGAAGCAAGCTTTCCTCTGATTTAAGCTCCTTTCTGGTTTTAAACTTGTAGTCTTGCCAGCTTTGGTCAAATTTGGATTCATCAATGGACTGTTTTTTTCTGGCAATTGAGAGACGGCAATAAAGTGAGACAGCATTAAGCACTAAGGTCAAGTCAATTTCTAAAAGAGTAGCCAGCTCACCGAGACAAGTATGGTCATCAATGGAAACAAACAGCTTGTACAAAAGGGTCTCAAAATAGTCACCAGTGATTCTGTTCATCACAAAACTCTCCAATGGCGGAACTTCAACACAGTCACCACTTTCCAAAGGCACATCCAAATAGACAAGTCCTTTGCGGTACAATAGGTGCACACATTCATGATTCAGCCTGCCGGCCTCAATCGGCTTTTGGTGATCAATAATTGTGTCCAAGCAGGTCTTTTCGTCCGAGGTGAGCAGTTTGACATCATCATCAGTGATGCAGCCAGGATTGAGCCTCCACCAAGGCTCGATCAATATGTCACATGGCTGAGTAGGCAGCAATGACTTGATCGGCTTTCTCCTAGTGAAACCGATTGTGCGCAATCGGTTAGAGGATCTGTACTTATTCATTATGTCTATGTATTGGTTTCTGCCAATTCCAAGCAGGCGCACACAATCGAATGCTGTAAAATTTGGCAAAGTGTCGTAGCTTTTTTCCGATGACATCAACTGTGCCATCATTTCCAGATAATAATTGAATGGTGTTATCCGAAGTCCTCGCACAAATATGTCACTCAAATGGTACGGATACAACATGAAGTTCTCTTTGCTGTAATTCAGCAAATCTTCATAGTATTTTTTCTCATCTCTTCTAATTTGTTTAACTTTAAAATAAAATAAAATTAATAAACGATAATTTTTATATAACTAGTTTTATGGTTATTTACCAAGACTGTCTTTAAACCGGACTTGATTTTTAATACAATAACTAACAATGCACTTTTCGTATTCTTTTTGAGAATTTCCTATTAGCTTAATTAGACTTTTATCTTAATTTATTATTTTTTGAATATAATAATTTTTTACTTGTCTAATATTGTTTGGTAAATTGGTCCAATTTAGATTTTTTCTTATATGGTTTTCGACTTCAGGATTCATTTGGAAATAAAACTCTTGGCAAAGTTAAGACTTTTTTTATGATTTTTTTTCTAATAGTAAAATATTTGTCAATTAGATCAAGCCAGGTACTTGAGTCAATTTTGAATAATTTTCCAAGTCACGTGACTGAAAATAAATTATGATAAAGGTTTTATTAATAAAATAGAAATTAAAAAGTTTTATTAATTTGTTTAATTTTGAAATAATGTCATGTTATCGATGCGCAGAAAAGTTTAGATTTTTTAAAAAAGAGGTAAAAAGATCATTAATTAAAATAGATAAGTTAATTATTTTAGCTAATTAGTTAGGTTGTGCCAATTGTGGGTTTAGTTTTTGCTCAAAATGTTTGGATTATAGGATAAAAGTTCCCAAAAGAGAAGATAAAATCTTGAATGTGTGCCAAAGATGCCATGACTCATTGAAGAATGAGGCTGATAACAAGACAAAAATAAAAGATTACTCTCCTCCAAAAAACTTTATCAAAATGGTTGCGGCAAACAGAACTAAAGATGAGCAATCAAATCCTGACAGAGATATTGAATTACCTTTGAATAAGCTCAAAAATGAGCCTAAAAGTAACATTTATTTATTTATGGCAACTTAAATTGGTAATTGCTTTCAGAATCTGTTCCTGATTGCAGCGAACTTGAGAGTAGACTGAACCAGCTTCAAGGAAGAGATGAAACATTTAAAAAATTGTCCAATTTGCCAAGCAAACAAGTTGTAAATACATCTGAAGATCTAATTTCAAAAATGACTGAAGAAGTTTTTATTTAAATTTCTATTATATTTATTTAATGATAACTTTTTTTTTTTAATTTAGGTTAAAATTGATCAAAAGTATGAAGAATTCGAGAGAAATGAATTGGAAAAGTTAGAGACACGGTTAAATAATCTCAAAAATGGACTAAATCTGAGCACTAAAAGACCACAAGAAAAAAATTCAGACCTCAAATTGGAAGAAAATTCGAGTTCAAGTGACACGTTGGTAAAAAAAATGCTCGAAAGTGCTGAATTTTCTATGAAAAAAGACCAAAGTGATGAAGATGAATGGTGTTGTCTATGTAATGATGATGCTGTCATTAAATGTTCAGATTGTGATGATGATTTATACTGTAAACGGTGCTTCAAGTAACTTTTTTCAAAATAATTTTAGATAAAAATTAATTTTTTATTTATAAAGACAAACACATAGTTCAGGCGAATACAAATATCATCGAAAGTCATCTCTAAGCTCATCTTAAAATACAAAGCAAAGAGATTTTTTTATTTTGAATAAATTAATTTTATTTTAATGCTTTTACTTTATCTATATGAATATTATATATTTAACAAAAAAAATTTCCAAAAGCGACGAGATAGCTAAGTCCAGAAAGATAAAATATTTGGTGATGCATTTAAATTACCTTATGAATGCTAAATCTAATATACCATCTAAGTTTATATTTCACTTTTTTTTGTTAATTTAATAAAAAAATCTAAGAAATATAAAAAATTTTTATTTAATATTGATTCACTGAATTACATAGAGAGAGAATCGTACCTTGGTGATATTGCTGCCAAACGGAACTCTCAGGTACTTGGATATAATTAATTTTTTTGAAAAGAGTATACTGGCACAATCTGATCATGTTGAAAGACTACTTAACCAATGATGGTCCTGAAAACAATGTTTAACAAGTTTTGATTGCAAAAATCATTTTCTTTTAACTGTAGATAATTGGAATAATTTAAAAATCAGGCTAATGTAATTATATCCAAGGACATGCACATTTTGAAGAAATGAACCCAGTAGTTCTAAATGATTCTTATAATTAGATTTCGATTTTAAAATTGGTACAAAACTAAATTTTAAACGGTACAAGGATCACCAAAGCTTAAGGACAGGAAATTCTTAAGAAATTTTTTTTATTCTAAATATTTGGGTTTGATTAAAATAGATAAAATTGAATATAATTTTCAAGACTTTTCAAGCTAATTATCTTTTTTTAAAAACAAAATTATTTTTTTTTCATTGAAGCCGAACATCAGAAGCATTCATATAAAAATATTAATATTTTTCTTATGTTTGATTTCCAAAAACCATATGAAAGCTGGTAGAAATAAATTAAACATAATTTTAAATTTAAATTTAAAAACTATCTTCATATTTGATATTTTTTTTTCATTTAAAAATTGTTTAGAACTTAGAATTCAAGATTTTAATACCAAATTGCATAATACTTAAAAAAAAACTGATAAAAAAATTATAAATCTGCAGCAAAAATTCCAAAATGGGCCATCACAATTAAACTTAAATAAAAATATATAAATTAGAATTATTTTCTTCAATTTAATAGATAAAAATAATTATAAAATTTTCTCAAAATTGATACACTAAACCAAAAAAAGAAAATTTTTTATCATATCATGTCAGGTTATGGTTTGTCTAAAAAAATATTTAATCAAATGCAAGATTTTTAAAGCTGAAAAGGTAAGACCAGCTCTTGTTTATATCATTGCGTAATATTTTCACTTGAATTTTATCAGATTTAAATAAAAAATTTTTTTTTTTTAAATAGCTGCTCTATCCATGACGTAAAACCAATCTTTTGAGCGTATCCGGCTCGGATTCTAATGCGGTCCGTGGTACATAGATTTTGTAATGTTTAAATTAAAATCTCTTAATTAAAGAGATTAATTTGATGACTGTAAAAAAATAGCTAAGCCTTACGAAGCATATAATTTTTTTTAAATGATTCAAAAGGGCGTTAGTTGTCTAAAATCACATTAAAATGAAAAGAGATTATTTTTTTCAGATATAAGTAAGATAATTTTTTGAGATAAAATGCTGAAAAATTTTATCAAAAAAAATGATATTTTCACAAAATAAAAATTCTAAAACGACCTAGAAACATTCATCTAGTTTAAAAAATTAAATAAATATAAAACATTTTCATCCAAATTTCTTAAATTTCACTATTAATTATCATTTATATTTTTATCTTTTTATTTCAAATAAAAAAGTGGTTCTAACTTTGTTCATTTGAGATACTCTATTTTTTTTAACTCGTTAATTAAAAATTGTTCACAGATATGTAATTTTTTTTGAGATAAAATATTTTTTAGCTCGAAAAAATGCTGTTTAAAAATTAAGTTAAAATTTTGCTAATTAGTCATGAAACTAGTTCATGGAAGCTCTGATTGTTTGGTACTTTTTGCCAAAGCTACCATCAAAATTAAACTTAAATTAAATAAATGATTTAAATGCATTAATGACAGGCAATTGGCAACAAGTAAACAAACAGCCATGTTCACAAATCCATCTAGACAGCTTATTGCCGAAATTTAATATTATTTTATTAGGATATAATTAAAAAGGAAGATTTTTTTCATTTAAATTTTTTTCACAAAGCAATAATTTATCAGAATGTTTTTTTGTTGATACTAATAATAGAAGAAAATTTGGAAGAAGAGTTTGACTGAGACGGAAATTCGAATCAGAAGAAGCTTAGGCAAATAATGAGTAAAATTAATATTTTTAAGATGTGACTTTGACTTAAATTTATGGGCTTTATTTGGAAAATTTAATTTTAATTCGATTAAAATTGCTTTTTAATTTTGCTATAGCTGGGATTTAAAATTAAGCTGTGAGTTGGGAATAGATTGGCTTGTTTAGGAAAATATTTGCATTTCTTTTTTATATTTAATGATAATCACATATTCCGTCTTTTGTTTCTTTATTTATTTAATAGGTATGTGGTATAAATTTAAATTATTTTTAAAATAATTTTTCCTTTTTTTGAATAACCCAATAATTAATTTTTGTCAATCCGATTGGGAAGAGTAATTAGGCTCTTTAATTTTGACATTCCATCGGCTATCTGAAAAAATATTATATAATCTTTGTGTCCCCAAGCAATTAATTTGTTGTATTTAAATAGAAAATTTGATTGTAGATACAAAATATTGAGTTAAAGAAGTAAAAGAACAAATAGAGAAATTATAGATAATCATAAAATGAGAAGCTATCTGACTTTGATTTTGCTAGTCATGGCCGCACTAGTCCTGTTAGTTTGTGGGTCCGAGAGTTCTGATAACATTAAGAAGTACGATCTCAATTTGTCGTCGGAACGCGGCTCACTTGTCTCAGCTTTGATAGAGAAGGCGGCCAAAAAGCCGATCAGAGCAAAGCGCAGGCTACAAGACGTGGAAAAGCTGATGGCTGAGGACGAAATAATGTCCATGCTGATTTGTGACGCTTGTGATAAATACTCATGTGCTGCTAGCTACTGTCAATACTGTGACCAATGCAGACTAGAAGATACTGGTAAATTTCAATTAGTTACCATTTTGCTTTACCAAATTTTTAAAAGAATTTTTTCTTTGAAGATCGATTTTATGGAAAATTAGAAAAGAAAAGATATGTTTTTTATTAGACATTCTCAATATTGACAAGTTTATCAAAAGTTAAATAATATTAAAATATTTTCACTTTAGTACTATTTCCAAGCTGTTTAGTTTTTTTTTTTCTAATTAAAATAATTAGTTGTTCAAAAATTGTTCCATCATTGTGGATTTTAAACAGAATGTAACAAATGAAATCAGTTATTTCTTAATTACTGTAATCAATGTGGCTATTTTTACCTTATTATTTTTTATTAATGTTTAAATAAAGATTTTGATCAGAAAAAAATATTTTATTTCAAATAAATAAAAAATATAAAAATTTCAGTTTTTAGATTTAATATTTAGAAACAATTAAAAATAAATATTTACATTTTTCCTTTATTTTTATAAGCAAAATTAATTCCTGATTTAATTGTAAAATAAATCTGATTTGAACATATACTTGTTTATATCCTTAAATCACATGATTTAATTAAATTAATTTTTAAATATATAAAAAGAAAAACTTTACTTTAAATTTTTATAAAATAATTACCAAAATGGACACCTTGCTCCAGTATGAGAATAATGTTTACATGGACATGTTTCACAACGATGGTCTATTGGTAATGGCCGAGGGTCTAGGAATCGAACGAATATTTCTAAACTTTGTCAAGCTTTTTTGCGATGCCACAAATTTGGTAATCTTGGTGAATACACATGAAGCCGAAGAACAATATTTTAGCAACAAAATTAAAGAAACTAATCCAGAATGTTCTGAATATGTTACCAAAATAACCACAGAAACTCATAGCCAAAACGAAAGGACACAAGCGTATCTCAAAGGGGGCTGTTTTTTTGTCACTAGTCGAATATTGGTAGTCGACATGCTCACTGATCGCATACCAATTGAATACATTAGCGGAATTTTGGTCTACAATGCCCACAAAATAGTTGACTCATGTCAAGAAGCATTCATCCTTAGAATGTTTAGACAAAAAAATAAAGTAGTATTTATTCTATTATTATTTTTAGTAAATAAATTCCATTAAATCCAGAAAGGCTTCATTAAGGCATTTTCAGACAATCCGATATTTTTTACCAAAGGTTTTAGCAAAGTAGAGCGCGTAATGAAAAACCTGTTTGTCAAAAAACTGTTTATCTATCCAAGATTTCACGTGGACATAGAGACAGAGCTTACCAAATATAAAGTACTTTAAATTTTCAAATTGGTTAGCTAGCAATTAAAGAAAATCTAAAGCCTGAAGTTGTAGAAATACATGTTGGCCTTAGTGACAATTCATGTCGAATTCAAATGGCACTTTTGGATATATTAAATGTTCTACTGCAGGAATTTAAAGGATGCTGTTCTTATGTAATTGGAAATTAATTTTATGATCTAGCATTTTAAATTAATTTTAGATAGATCATGATTTTTTAACTATGGAAATGGTAATTTCTCGTCCTTTCGACCAAATTGTCAAAGCCCAGCTTGAACCAGTATGGAATCAACTAGGATCAAAGCCCAAACAGCTGATATCTGACATTAGAACTTTGAGGCTTCTTTTATAGTAATTTTCATATCTCGTTTTCGTATTATTATAATAGTAAACAATTGAGTAATTCTTTTTTATTTTTCATAATAAAAAAAGCTCAAATATTTTATTAATTAATTAAATTAAAGATTATTTGATTTATTGTATTTTTATTAAGTTATTTGACACAATATGATTCTATTACATTTTACAAAATGCTAAACTGTCTAAAATCTCACGAAAAAGACATTGGTCGAAGTAGTGGATGGATGTTTTTGGACGCAGCTAATGAGTTGTTTACCAAAGCCAAGCTAAGGGTTTATGGAACTGAGACGCGCATTTATCCAAAAAATGATCACAAAAAAAAATCCAAATGGTCCAAGGAAAACAGAGGTTGCAAGCTTTAAATTAAGTCTAGGGCTATAAAATAAAAATTTAATTTACCAAAATTTCCAAGATATGGCAGCGAGAATTATTGCTGAAAGCCCTAAGCTAAAAGTTCTCAAGGAAATTTTAGAAGAATTGGCTACAGAGGAAAATCGCCAAGACGAAATCAATATTCTTATAGTGGCCAATGATGACCGGACATGTTCACAAATAAAACATGTATTTTTTATGCTTTAATGGATAAATAAATTGGTTAATGAGAAAAAAATTCTAGTTTTTAAGAAAAAATCGTCTTACCAGAAAGATGGGAAAAGGCTCTGCCAAAGGTGCAAAACAATTTGAAAAGTTTGATGTTACCAATGAGCAAAAATCAGATGAAAAAGATGATGAATTCATAGTTAAGATGATATTAAAACCATTTGGTGCCACAGATCCGAACGAGAGACAAGTTGACTCGAAAATTTCCAAAATGGTTAAAAGTTTAGATCGCAAGAACAAAGAAAAAGAATCGGTCACGTTGACACAAATGGTCAAAAAAGCCTCATCCTCATCCAAAGAGACCAAGTCTTCTAGCGAAAGTGAATCAAGTGATGACGAAACTTCATCAAATGACGAGGCTTCTCCGCCTCAGAACCCTGATCCAAACTTGGTACCAAAAAATACCAATTTGTTCTTGAGTGCTCTGGAGGGAGGAACTAGACAAAAAATTTCTCTTATCAAACTATTAAATGACATAAAACCAAAGTATATAATTCTTTATGACAGCCAATTGTGGTTTGTCAGACAGATAGAAGTTGTCCAATGTCTAAGATACACGAGCCCAATGCGAGTCTACTTCATGATGTACACCAACTCTAGCGAAGAGCAGCGCTATTTGACTTCTATTCGAACAGAAAAAGAGTCTTTTGAAATTTTGATCAGAGAGAAGGCCAATATGATAGTGACAGAAGAACAAGATGGTAAAATTGAGTTGCCAAAGAATACCGATAAGGAAACTGTAATGGAAAAATTTAATAGTAGAAAGGGTGGTCTACCACCAGTGTCCCAAGAAAGCGAGGTACCAAAAATTATTGTTGATATGAGAGAATTTCGATGTGAACTTCCATCCATTTTGCACAAAAGAGGCTTTCATATCGAGCCATGTACACTTGAAGTCGGAGATTATGTCCTCACGCCAAGCATATCTGTTGAAAGAAAAAGTATCAATGATCTGATTGAATCTCTTGCCAATGGCCGTCTGTACAACCAAGTAAACGCCATGTCTCGTTCATACAAAATACCTGTCCTTCTTATCGAGTTTGATCCAAATAAACCATTTCAATTAAATGTAAAATTTTGCAGTTCAGAAAAAATAGATAACTTATTTGTTTTAGAGTTACCAAGCTTTGGCCAGTAATGAAATCAGTCCGCAGCATACAAGTTCAAAGCTAAGCCTTTTGACAATTCACTTTCCCAAATTGAGAATACTTTGGTGTTCAAGTCCCAGTGAGACAGCAGAAATATTCGAAGAGCTTAAGGCCAATTGTGCCCAACCAGATGCTGAGACTGCCATGTCGATCAAGACCGATCAGGTCATCGAAGACGAGGACTTGAAGTTTAATCCGGTTCTCAGGGATCTTTTGCTCAAAATTCCTGGTATTGACTCGAAAAATGTCCTCAGAGTTATTAGTAAAGTAAAAGACTTGTTTTCATTGTGCCAAATGTCCGAGCAAGAGTTGACTGATGTGCTGGAAAATTCCAAAAGTGCCAAATTAGTTTTTGATTTTTTGAATACAAGCAAAAAAGACCAGGCACTCAGTATGATTAATGATGAGGTTGATTTTGAAGATTTGGACAATTTTTATGCATTTGACTCAAAAAAGACCGATTCCATAAATTCACCCGAAATTGGCAAAAAAAATTTCCTAAACGTTAATTCGAAAAACAAGAATCCAAAGGGCACCAAACAAAAAAATACTACTAAAGCCAAAAAAAAATAATTTTTTTTCTAATTAAATCAAAAATTTAAAACATTTTAGAATGATTTTTTTTTAATTTAATACATTTTTAATTATATGAATAGTGACTTTAATTAATTAAATATTTGGATAATTTTTGTAATTTTATTTTAGTCAAGTGCGCTCTTACTATATCAGATTTCTTAAGATTTTAGTATAATAAATAAACATTAGAATAATTAAATGGAATTCTGAATTAGATCATTAGCTATCTATTTTTTTTATCTTTGATAATGATTCTAACAGATTGACTGCTTTTTATTTTTCATTAAATTTTTTTAATCTTAATTAACTAATAAAAACAATAAAAACGCAAAAGATGATTATTACAACACATTTTTTTGGACTCCAGGTAATAAAAACTTCAATTTGTATCTATCTACAAATTAAAATTAATTTTTGCATTACATTCCAAAATTTTAAATTGACATTATTGTTTTACGGCTAAAGATATTGGGTAAAAATTTATCATCTTCAAAAAATGTAAGGCTTTTTTTAATATTATTTTAAAGATAAACATTATAAGTAGTTTGTTTTTTTATTATTTGATAAGAAACAAATAAGAATGAACACCCAGATCACATTTCAAAAACATAACACTATCTTTTTTTAAGAGATAAGCTATTCTTACGCAATAAACACAAATGGTACAATGAATTTTTTTTCCAACAAAAAAAAAACAACTTTTTTTTCTAAATTTATTAAATTGAAAATATTTTCATGCATAAAAATCATTAATTAAATGAGCTTAATTAGCAAATTAAAGAAAAAAAAAATAATAAGCCTGTAAGAAAATCGCGAAATTTCACAAAAAAAAGAAAGAATTAAATTTTTACTATATGCTACGATTTTTCTCTTTTAATAAACTAAATTAAAAAATAATTGTCAACTAATTTAATTAATTTATTTTCTATTGATTTTGATTATTATTAGTTTGTTGTTGATTTTGGTTTTGGATTGGTGTACCAGTGGCCATATTAGCCGCATTTGTGTTGCTCATGAGCACTTGATCGGACACAATCTGGCCTGGTATATTCAAAATGCGAGACGTATTGTTGGTCTGAGCTGATCCGCTGGCATTCGATTGACCACTTGGAGTTTGTACTAGAACATTGGAAGCAAGTGAAATGGGCCTAGACTGCACCGGTTGACTGCCTGTGAGCACATTTTCAATCTGTTGCTGCAGGGTTTGTTCGTTCATATTGCCATTTAGGATACCATCTTGTTGCTGATTAGGTGAATTGGAAGGAATCGGTCTGGACTGGCCTTGATTCTGGCCAAGACTCAAACGCTGCTGAATCAACTGTCCAAGGGCTTCGATTGACTGCGGATTTAAATGAGAAAAATTGCCATAATTCACGTGCATGTTATCACCGTCGTCATGAACTGGTCCTGGTCCTGGATATACTAAATTGTTTACTAATTGATTACCATGTTGAACTGGAATATGCTTGGTATTTAACTGTACATGATTGGTAAGTAGTGACATTAATTGAGCTTGGTTCAAGTACTGTAGGGGATTTTGACTCATGGTAAAGTTAGGATGCGGGTCAACGTGAGAGTAGTGTGGTTGGCTTTGAGATGGTTGAACGTTTTGATGGGAAGTTGAAGCTGACTGAACAGCAGGCGCAGAAATTGGAGTTGGAGGCGGCTGTTGTTGAGCCTGTTGAGACTGATTTTGAACACTCTGAGCTGTTGATTGCTGAATTTGAGCCACTTGGGATTGAGCTTGTGACTGGGCCACGTATTGAGTTTGCGTTGATGGTACAGATGGTGGTTGCGCGCTCATAGCTTGCTGTTGAATACTGCTCTGGGTTTGAAGCTGGTGAACCAAATTTTGCAATTGACTCAATTGCTGCTCTTGTTGCTGAAGCTTAAAGCTGTTCTGCTGGTTAATTTGCGACTGTTGCTTGATAAATTGCTGAAATTGGCTCTGATGGGACTGCAATTGGTCAATAATGGTCTGGTGTTGGCTGTTTGAGCTCTTCAGCGGCTCGATTTGATTCACTTGCATCTGCTTTAGTATGTAAATTATTTGAGTCAATTGTGACATTTGGTTCTCCAAATACTGATTGATGTCCATTTGTTGGTTGGCAAAATTTTGCAAGTTGAAAAATTGGCTTGTTATAGAAGCACCTGGATTGGTCTGCGATGAGCTTGCCTGGGACGACGCCGCTTGTGAATTTTGCGCTGCTTTCTGGCTTTGTTGAGAGCTTTGCTGGGCCACGGCCGCCGCGGTATTTAGGTCATAAGCTGTATATTCAAAACTTTTTATAAGAAATTTTAAATTTTTAAGAAAAATAATTTTTGATAATTTACCTTGTCTTGAATCATTTTCACTTATCATTTTATTAGAATATTTATTTGTCCTACTCACAAAATTATGTTCAATCGAGATAAGATTTGAGTGTATGAAAATCTAAAATTAGAGAAACTAAATCATCTGACTGAGAATGGTTCGCTTTTTTGGAAAATGGAAACCAAAGAAGGCAACGCCAAATCTTAAGCAACAAATAATAAAAAAATAAGCATATTTGATCCAATCTTTTAAACTAGATTTTTACAAGCAAGTATTCATTTTAAAAGAGAGAGAGAGAGAGAAAAAGAAAGAGTGAAAAAATAATATTAATTACTATAAATAATAAATATAATTTGAAATTATTCTTTATAATGTTATTTCAAAATTATTTTTACATTTATAATTTTTGCTGTAAAATTTTGCACGCTTTTAGCATCGAAACTATAACAACATAACCATAAGCTTTTGGTAAAATATAATTAACAACAAACTCTCGGGCCTAGCATTTCAAAGCATCAAAAAGAATTTCTATCATACTTCTATCTATTCGATTTAAATAATAAATAGCTTGATAAGATTTAATTTTGCCAAGATGGCCACCACAGATTCAATACAGGTAAATTTATCAATAAATAACAAAATAAAATCTAAACAATTTAAATGTATACCTAATTTATTTCCGATTGGGTTCTTGTTTTAAATTCATTATAATTCTAAAATTGAACAAAAATTAAATTGTTGTTTTAATGAGATATTGATGGAAAGTGTTTTCTGGTCAAATTGCTTCGGTGGAAAAATCTGCCAATTTAAAGCAGAGCATAATTTACCAAATTTACCAAAAAAAAAACTAAAAAATGTTTCAATTTGATTTTTAAAAATATTTTATTAAACAAAAAAAAGAATAAATTAAAAAAAATGTTTATGAAAATTTTGTTCAAAAAATTACTCTTATTCTAATCAATAGAATAGAATAATTAAGTGTTGGTTTTTCTTAAATAAAGATAACAAATTTAATTTATAAAAAAGAACAATATAAAAACAAGAAAAATAAAAGCTGAATATTATGCTTTTTTGCCTCTAGTACAATCTAGATTTATATTTTATCACGAGTTCTTCCATCTCATATATTTTTTAATATTTATCTCTTATCTGGTAAGAATTATTTTTTACCTTAGTTTTTGTGTTTGCTCAAAATATATAGAATATAAATTATAAGCATTTCGCACAAAGGTTCAATAATTCGATTAATATCTCCCTAATAAAAAACCTATTCTTTGGAAATGTATCTAGAGTGGACATTTATATAGTCCAATGGCCGAGATTGCCAAAAATTGAACTAAAAAAGTTCGTGTCCCAAAAATTTCAATATACTTGGTTGTCTAGGTTCGATATGACCCGAACGGATTAAATACATATATCTAAAAGTGGGAAAATATTGGTAACAAAGCTTGGTTTTAGATTATGATATTTAAAATATCGGGTCATATCGAAACCTAATCTTAATTCTTAAGATTAAACTGAGATATATTTACTCAAATATTTTATTAAAATTTCTTCTTGCCGAATATTATGAAATTAACCAAGAAAAAAATAGTTTTTTTATGGTAGAAAGAAAATCTTGAGCATCTTTATCTGATAAAATGCTCAATTTTATTTTAGATAGTAGCTTTCATGATGATTATTGATTGAAAATAAACTGAACATAACTTTATTTTATTAATAACAAAATCGAAGCTTTAAAAAAGCACAATTTTGTTCATAGATAATTGAAAAAAGCTTATTTTGGCTAAAAAATCCCCAAACCAAAAGGTTAATTGTTGTATATCCAAAGAGTTTAAGTTTGTTTTCATTTATTTTCTACTAAGCTCTGGCTAGGTTACTAAATATATGTGTCAATAGGTTAAAATTTTATCCTAGTTTCATTAGACGGTCATTGCTGTACTTATAGATATTTGAGCTTTTTAAAATATACCAAAATTATACCAAATTGAGAAAAACGATAGAGAAATTTGAGTTTGAGAACGCCTGATATGTTAACACTTAAAATAAGGTTAAAAATGCTCTTGAAATTATTGATGTACCAAAGTCACCAAAGTCAATTAAAAGCTTGAGCTATTTGTTCAAAGAGGAATACTTTTTTAAATTTACCTTTTCTTATTTGAACTTAAAAATAAAATTTTATTTGATTAAAAATAAATAAAATTCTCTTGCGTAATTTCTTATTTTAAATTAAATACTAATCTGTAGAAATCAAGTAAGTTATTTTTTTAATTCAACATAAATCCAAATTCACAAACGAAAGACAAATAAAGCTTTATTTTTTTCTAAAAATTATTCTTTTTTATAAGAAAATAATTTTGTTTAACATAGTATCCTGTTTTTGTCACCACACCTCACTTTTTTGCATTAAAGATACAGCAAATGTAAACGAAAAATGAAAAAATTAAGTGCACCATATTGGGACACTTGAATTTTCAAATGAAAGATATTAAAGCTTTAAAAAAGTAAATATTTTATTTGCTAATTTTTTGGTCAATTGTGTCTTTAGATAATAAAATTAGAATAGAATTTTATACACTTTTAATTAATTAATTAATTAAAATATATAGTCATTAGTGACGTTGTGTAATTTTTTCATATTCATATTTTGGTCCTATCTTGTTGGCTAAATTAATAAATGGCTTGCCGTATGTGAAAGTTAAATGCTGATGACGCAAAGCCCAAAAAAAATCAACCTTCTACGGGATATTGACAAATTTGTTGAGTGATCACTTGACTTGAAAATGAGTTTTGATCAGCAAAAATGGTTCGGACAAGAAGAAGTTTTAAAACAAAAAGCAAAAGTGTTTATCTGGACAATACCATTTTTAGAGAAAATAGGATAAAAATAAATGAAAAATCAATTAGTTAAAAATATTTTAAATATTTTATTTCCCTTATGATAATAAGAAATTAGACTTTTTTTAGCATCTCAATTTTCCACTTCTACCAAGTTTTTTGGTTTTAATTTGTCTTTGAAAAGTCCTTTAATATTAACTTCCATGTTTGATATTTTTCTAAAATATTCCGTTTAAAAAATTATTTATTAATTTAAAAAGACTTTTTAAAAAAAAATAATTTAAAAAAGGTATCTTTGGATAATATTTATTGTTTCAATAGGTAAACATGCTGAATTGTAAAAAGATAAAGTATCCATGAAAAACAAACTTTGAATTTTGATCATATCAGTTGATAATCATTTAAATAAATTACCCATTAGATATATTACAACTATTTATAATGTTAGAATTTTTAAATGATATAATCACAATCATTACTAAGTAAAAAGTCACCCTCCTCTTTTCACAACCGGGCTTGGGACCGGCTTTGGCAGAGTTATGACGGCGTCTTTCCCTAAGAAGCCAGTGGGACGTTCATCATAAACAGCGCCACTCATCCGAGCACTCAAAATTGGCTGCGAACTCGGCAACTATTTAGACTAGCTTGGAACCACAAACCAAGCGACTTCTCTCTTTCACTCGAGATAAGAGTGTTAACTTAAGGCTTCCAAAGTTACGCACTGTCTGCAGAGGGTCAGCTGTACAGCAGATTCTCGCTCCTTTCGGATTCTATACTGGGAGATGGTCGAAGCCAGCGGCGCCCTCATACGACAAGACTTGGACAAAGACCCGTAGGCCTATGTACCCGCCATACAGCACTTCTGCAGACTACGTGAAAGACCACACACACATACGATGCATGTGGCTGCCACCACCCTCCTCTTTTTTCATCAGGGCTTGGGACCTGCGGATCGGCAGAGTTATGGTAACAAACATTTTTTAAAAAATTTAAAAAATGAAATGAAATTTTATCAAAATTAAATTCTATTTATACCCTTTGTCTCCTTGATTTAATTTAATCTTTTTAGCTAATTAAGATCACTGATATAAGATATTTTTGAATTTTTTTCTAAAATATTAAATAATAATTTATCCAAAAAAATTCTTTTTAATTACTGGTATAGAATAACCAATTTAAATAATTTAGGTCATTTAATTGACTTTTTCATTAATTCAAAAATTTTCAATTCTAAAAAATTATTTTTAAGAAAAACTTTTTTTTAAATTTATATTTATTAAATTTTTTTTTTGTTAACAGAAAACTTAATTATAATTAGCAAGTGTATGAATTTGGGCTGAAAAAAAACTGTAGCAAACCATAACGGGACTTTGCTTTGGACTCTAATGCTGTATCTTATATCAATTTTTATAATTCAAAGTTTAAAAGCAATAGATTGGCATGAGTCTTTTCTTAAAAATTCAAAATTTGAAAAAAGGGAAGAAAAAATTAAGGTCTATCAAAAATTATCTTAGAATTCAAAATCTCGTAACTGAAAACCAGCTCTTCTGGAGATTAAGATAGCTGAGTTATAGACAAAGATTTATATGATAATTTTCAAAAAATAAAATCTAATTTTTCCAACAACACAATAAAATTTGGAATAATTAGGAAAAGTTATTAAGATATCGTTTGCCAAATGTCCAAAAAAAGAATTGCAGATTTTTGATTAAAATTTAAAAATTTAAAAGAAATTAAAAATTAAAATTTTGACATCGAAAGATATTTTTTTTCAAACTGAATTACGAAATTAATAATAAATAAAATTTAATTTGTTAAAAATTTATCATAATGTAATGCAGACCTAAATTTGCTTATGTAATGATGAAAAGTTTCAATACACTCACATTTAAATACCAAAATTTTATCAATTTTGTTAGTTGAACAAATCATAAAAATAAAAAATCAACTATTGGTAATATCACGTTTAATGGTATACCATAATCAAGCATTTTTGTTAAAAATGTTCTTACAAACTTAACAAAGCTTAATATTTCCAAAAGCTTCTACTTTATATAAATCTACTTTCTTGCATTTCGTAATATTCTAGCAAATTCATTGGAATATTACACAACTCATTTTGGCATAGATCAGAACGCTTTTAGTCTTATCTAAACTATTTAAAGCCGAATTTTATTTAGAATAAATAAATAAGATCAAATCAAGGAGAGAAAAAAAATCACCTAAGAAAAATGGTACCAATATAAACCAATTTAAAAAATATTTTTTTTCTAAATCTATTTCTTCTTTAATAAAGACAATGAGTATGAAATTAAAGACATTTTTGTATTCATTTTTTCAACCAAATAATTCTTATTTGATTCAAAAATCCATGCGCCACGCTGACGCCTCGTCCAGAGGTTCCAGTTCAGATGAGCGAGAGGATTATTTGGACAAGAGAAAGCGCAATAATGACTCTGTGCGCCGAAGCCGAGCAAAGAGCCGGGCTTTGACCCAAGAGTGTGCAACAGCTGTCAAACAACTTAAATTAGAAAATATTCAATTGAATAACCAGCTCGAGTCGCTCCAGTCCGAAATGACCATCTTGAAATCTCTGTTCCGAGTGTCCTGTAACAATGAAAACCTGTCATTTAAACCAAGCGACATATCAACATCAACTTTGTACAAACTAATAATGAATAGAGAGCCCAATGGGTCAGAAGGGCTGACCAGCTCGGGATTCTCAAGTCCTGTATTAAGCCCAGTTTCGAGCATGACCACTTCTCCGCAAAGACTAGAAACCGATCAAACAGACAATTTTTTTATTAATCAAATAAAAAATTCGCTTAGTAGTGTGCTTGGAATGAGTCCTGTTCGATCGGAGACCAATTTGGTAAAATCAGTGATTATGGAGCATGATTATTCAAGTGTTTAGCCAAATAATAGCAATTGGTTGCTTTCTTTTCTTGGTGAAAAACAGCAATTGATAAATTAGTGTTTACCTTTTTCAATTGTTTTTATGTCCTGCTATAAATTAGCTTATTTTATTGTCTAGGAATTTAAATGAAGTTCTAAAAAAGGCTCAGTTTGGTCAAAATGTATGTACAAAAAAGTGATAAAAGATACCTAAAGTGTAAAATGTGAATTACTGAACTATGTTTTCTAACCAAGAACCAAGTTCTTTGCTAAATTTTAGAATTTCTAAAATTTTATGTCAAAAATTAGATTTTATTTTGAATAAAAAATAATTAAATTTTAAATTAATATTATTTTGATTCAATAAGTTTTAATCAATATCTTATCAGAATTTAAAAAGTTTAATTTAAATTAATATTTTTATCTTTTGATTTAATTATCAAGAGCTTGATATATTTTTAATTATTTTATCTTAAAAAAAATGCTTTGGATAAGATAGATAAGACTGAAGCTTTAAGATTTTAGTTGAATATCAAAAATTTTTAATTTAAATCTTAAAAAATGTATCATTCAAGCAATTCATACTAAAAAATGGTATTTGCCAATGAAAAAAATAAATAAAAATATTTGAAGTTTATCGAATAAAAAATTAATATTAACTTTTGAATTAATTTAACAAAAAATTTTATTAATTTAACGAATTAATTTAAAAAGTATTTTGGATATAATTAATTATATCAAAGAGCTTCAATATCAAGTCATTATAAAGACATTTCATAAATTTAAAAACAAATTTGTTCCTTATTTATTGAATAGAACAAATGCTGCTTTTTTTCGAAGGGGGTTTAGGGGGCTTCACTTCCTTAAATTTGACTATATCAGCCTTAATAACTCTGTGTTGGTCTTCGACCTGGATTCGTGACAAAGGTATATTCAAAATTTGAGCTGCTATCTGAAGAAACATGGTGTTTACCGACTCTCCGGATTTGGCCGAGACTAAAAAGCTTTGCATTGATTTTTCTTTGGCATACCTGACATGCTTTTCGTGCTTCACAGCCCTTAAATGTTCCAGGTCAGCTTAAAAATTAAGAATAAAAAAACTGTTTTTATATATTTTTATATATAATTATTTACACTTGTTGCCAACCAGGGCATAAAAGATATTTTTATTTGAGTTGTTGCAAAACTTGAGAGCAGTCTGGTACCAGTCATCCAAATTTTCGAAACTGCTGTAATTGGTAATGTCATATACAAGCAGGACGGCATCAGCTCCATACAAATATTTGTCAAGCATTGGACCACCGAGAGTTTGTCCACCAATGTCGTGAACAGAAAGAGTGACTTGTGTGTGATTGGGAAGATTTATGCGCTTCATGAAGAAGTCTATGCCGAGCGTTTGGTTGTACTGACGCTCGAACTGGTCTTGGGAATAGCGGGTTGATATGGAAGTCTTGCCCGAGCTTCCGTCGCCGATCAAGACCAGCTTTAGATTCTTGGTCTTTACTTCATCTTCTGAATCTGACATGTTTAATAATTGATCAGCATTTAAATGTTTTATTTATTAATGGAGAGTTTTGAACATAATCTTGTATAAGTTTTGCACACCTCGGCCCTCTAAATTAAAAAATTAAAAATATTTTTTTTAATTAACATCAAAATACGAACTGATGGAAATATTTTCGAGCCTTATTAAGTTGCCATGGTAACTAATTTTTTTAAATTAAAATTTTCTTATTTAAACTGTTTATTTAATTTATTACAAGATTCATATCTACTCATTTATATTGATTTGATAAATGATACTGGGTGTTCAGATACATAAATTAATTTTTGACTTTGAAAAATATTTTATTTAAATATGAATGATATTTTTTAATAAATTAATAGTTAACTTTGATTGTTAAAACTATTTTTTTGTTCTAAATGTCAAAAAAAAATTAATTTAATTTGATTAAATAAAAACTAATGTTGATATTAAATTTGTAAAAAATTATAATACAAATTTATTAAATTTCATAAACTAATTAGACTTGGTTTCGCCCATTTTTTGGCTAAAAGTTCTTGCTTCAATCAAAATGTCATCTTAGGACAAATTTAGGCATGTAAATTTTGTTATGAAGACAGATAAATTAAGATTTTTGCCTTATTTTGTTCATTATTAACAAGAATTGATCAAAAAATATTTTAATTTTTGCTCATAAAAATAAAAACATGCTAAAACATGCATCTCATTAATGAGAAGAAAAATTCATAAATAAGCTCTACCTCTAGCCCATATATTCAGCTATATATAGTTAGGTATAATTCCAAGTTTGATTGAGAAAAAAATGAGTGATATGAAGTTTTTAGTTGATTACTCGAAAAGAAACAGTAAGTGCAAAAGATGCAAGGAAAAGATAGACAAGGACTGCATACGTCTTGGCAAATTGGTGCCAAATGCTTTTGGTGACTCGGATACCGAGATGAGACAATACTACCATATTAATTGTCTATTTGACTCGTTTAAACGAGCCAGGGCCACAACCAAAGTGATCGAGAGCGCTGATGACATTCAGGGCTTTGATAAAATTAGCCAAAAAGACAAGGATTTGATCATTGAGAAGATAGATGGCTTGGTAAGTGGGAAAGGATCGGCTCGGGCCAAGACCCAAGCTAAAAATGCTTCCAAGAAGGCAGAAGAAGTGGACACCGAGTTGGAGGAAAGTGATGACGAGGTTGAGAATAAACGGGAGCTGGCCAGTGAACCAGAGCCAAAGCCCAAAAAGTCTAGAATAGATCCCGACAGTGAAGACAACAAATTTGAAGCATTTCAAATAATTTGCAATAGAGTTGCCAAAGAGAGTAGCCATTTAAAAAAAAGTAGTGTAATTAGAGAGTTTTTCAAAGATGGAATAAACGAAAGTAAATGAGCAAAATAATTTAAATATATTATTAAATTAATAAATAAAAATAAATAGATGGTTACACTGGAGACATGTACACATTTTTGAAATTAATTTTACCAAGTGCCACCAATAGAGTGTACAACCTGAATAGCAAACAACTAGTCAAATTGTATAGTAAAATATTTGACTGTGATTTGGATGAAATGAGCGCTCATTTGAACCAAGGTGATGTGTCTGAGACTTGCCGTCACTATTTTGCCAAGTCGGAAAATATTAAACCAGCTGTCAAGAGCACACTGACCATACATCAAATTGACAATTATTTGGATGAGTTGACCAAAGTTAGTAAAGAAAATGATCAATTGACCCTCTTGGAAAAAATAACAAAAAAATGCACCAAAAATGACCTGAGAACTTTTATCAGATTGATTAAGAAAGATGTCAGAATTGACGCTGGAGCTAAGAATATCCTCGACGCTGTTTCGCCAAATGCTTATGCGGCTTTCCAGGTGAGCCGAGATTTGAAAGATGTGGTCGAAAGAGTGAATGATTTGGTCAAAAATGGTAAACCAGGTTTGAAAAAAGATTTGAGCATTCGCGTAAATTTGATGACACCTGTTAAACCAATGTTGGCCGATGCATGCAAATCTGTTGAGTCTGCTTTTGCCAAGTGTAAAAATGGAATTTACGCTGAAATAAAATATGATGGTGAACGTTTACAGCTTCATAAGGATGGACCAAAATTTAACTTCTTTAGTAGAAATCTCAAGTCTGTACAGCCACATAAAGTGGCCTATTTAAAAGAATACATACCAAAGGCATTTCCCACTGCTGATAAAATTATTCTTGATGGAGAGGTGTTGCTTTATGACACCAAAAATAAAAAACCCTTGCCATTTGGAACTCTGGGCATACATAAAGTAGCAACGATTCTCTAATTAGTTTCTGATTTTAATTAAATTTTAATAAAGAAAAATGAATTCAAAGATGCCACAGTCTGCTATTTTGTGTTCGATTGTGTCTATTTAAATGGCCAAGACTTGATGAACAAGTAAATAGAATAGATAAAAAGAAGATTGGGAAAAAATATTTACTTTTTTTATAAATTTTTAAGGACTATGAAAGAGAGAAGAGAAATTCTTGAAGATCATATTAAAGAAGTACCTGGTAGGGTAATGTTGTCCGAGCAAACATTAATTAAAGTAAATATTTAGCTAATTAAATAGTAAATTGAAAATTTTAATTGTATTCAAGGATCCAGATAGTCTGAAAAAATTAATTATGAGAACAATTAGTGAAGGTCTTGAGGGTTTGGTGCTAAAGGATACCAAAGTATTTTCTTTGATTGATTAAAAAATTAAAAAATTAATTTTTCTATTTAGAGTATTTACGAGCCAGGCAAGCGACATTGGTTAAAAGTTAAAAAAGACTATTTGTATGAGGGCAGCATGGCAGACACAGCTGATCTGGTGGTTCTGGGTGCCTATTACGGCACGGGAAATAAAGGAGGCATGAAGAGTACATTTTTGATGGGATGCTTGAACGAAAAAACTCAAAAGTGGCACACTGTTACCAAAGTTGCCAATGGTTTTGACGATAAGACACTGGAAAAGCTACAAAAATCGATTCAGATGACAAAAGCGGACAAAAAAGATTCACCACCTGACTGGATCGTGGTAAACAAGTCTGTTATTCCCGATTTTTATGTAACTGATCCTAAAAAATCTCCAGTCTGGGAACTGACTGGTGCAGAATTTTCCAAATCAGATGTACATACTGCTGATGGAATATCCATCAGGTTTCCGCGAGTTACCCGGTTTAGAAATGACAAAAGTTGGAAAGAGGCCACGAGTTTGCAAAGATTGAGAGTAAGTGTCACCAAAGCAAAACAAAGTTAATTAATTAGTTTATAAATTTAGAAGCTGCTCGATGTTTCTAAAGAAAACACTGACTTGGCACTGTCAGAAGCGCTAGGACCAGCGAAAAAGTCTGTTAAAAATGAATCCGAAGATGAGCTAAAAAGCCAAAAGAATAAAAAAAAGAGAAAACAAAAGGAAGAAAGTGATACTGACAGTGATAGTGATAGTGAATCTGATATGCCATCTTTGTTCAAAAAAAAAATATTCTTTATAGATAGTGGTGTGGAGAAAGCTTCTGATCTAAAGAGATATTTAAGAGCGTAAAAAAAATAAAAAATATTTTGAAAATATCTAATATTTATTCATTAATTAAGATATGATGGTGAAATTGTTGACGAAAGTTTTCTGGATAAAGCGACGCATTTAATTGTAAATAAGCTAGATGATCCGCTGCCGAAAAATGCACCCGAAAATGTGGCCAAAGTGTCTCAGGAAAAAATTTGGAAATGTATAAAAAATAAAAAGAAATTACAATAATTTTTATTTTTAAATATTTTATTGTTAATAAAATGAATAATTTCTTACTAAAAAATATTTTTAAAAAATTTAATAAATAGTTAGTTGTTTTAATGTTATTTTAATAATGAAATTTGATTTTTATCCAAAAATTTAATATAAAAATGAGATTTAAAATTGATGATATATACAAATCAAATATATTAGCAAAAATGGTTAGGCTTATTTGGCAAATTGAGATCAATATTGCAAAATAGACAATTTTTTATATTTTTATTTATTTCATCAAAGAATCGTATAGACTAAAATGATAAATTTTGTTTAGTGTCTTGAATTGTGGGAAAAAAGTATCTAAACTTGGTCAAACACAATCAAAATTATTTTCCATAGCTAAATTTTAGCTTTAATAAATTTTTGAACAAAATCAAATAATATAATTTAATTCGGAAATTATTTATTTTAATAAATATCAAACGATTAGGTTTTTAAAAATATAATTTAAAAAATATTTATCCACTTGAATATAATGATTAATCGGACTCCTCAAGATTTATTTTATTTCCAAATTTTGCATACAATTGAGTCTTAAGGTCAGATAGAACTTTTTTAGTCGCTGAAACCTTATCATTCAACGAATTTATCTCATCTTCGAGTGCTTTTTTGCTTCTTTCTAATTCCTGATTAGCTTCATCGACACTTAGATGAGTAAATATTTCTCCATACTGAAAAGGTATCATTTCTGTTTCATCTAGAATGACCAATTCGTCAATGGCTTCATTCAAATTGGTCAGCTCTTTTTTTTTTCCTTCTAAATCGTCCTGAAAGTCGTGCAACTTGGTGTTATTGATGGCAAATTTATTGATTTTTGATTGATCTTCGTAGCTAATATGCACATCATCGTCAATAGATTGATTTTTTTTACTCATTTTTACCTGTCTTAATGAAAAATTTATCAAAAAAAAAAATTTTTTTTTAAATTAATCTTTTTGAAAAAGCGTGTTGTTGCCATAGAGCCAGAGATGTGTTTATAGGTCATTATTATAATAAGAAATTGAGCAAATCTTATCGATTTAGAATTGAACCTATTTATTAAATTAATTTGCTTTTCAGTAGGTTAGAAATTCCATGCTTTGAACAAAAAAGTATTTGATTATAGAATTATTTTATTATAACAACAGAATTAACTTTAGAAAATGTTTGGCAAAATTTTTCAGCTTTTTTTTGTCTTATATTTGCACATTTTTAATTAATAAATTATTAAAAAAAAATTTAAAAAATTTATTTCTTGTCAGACTTTATTAATAATAATAATAATGATTAGCTACGACAAGCAAGTAAGCAATCTATAGTTTATCTTTTTCACAATCAGAACAAATAACTAAATAGACTAAATGATTGTGCAATCACTGCGTAGTAAACGATGAGGACCTCTTAGCACTTGAATGGATTGACTGGTGAAACTTCTACCACTCTGGAAGAAAAATATTCCATTCATTAACTGAACAAGTTGGTTCTCTGTAAGCAGTTGACCGGAGATTCTTCTGAGGCGTCCTCTAATTGTCTGGACAGGTCCAGATTGAAACAAATAGTCCATTTATAACAAGCTTTATTTTTACTATTAATTAATGACATTTTTTAATAATCAAAATTTAAACACTCTTTAGATATTTAGTCCGGGTAGATTTAGACGGACTTAAATTATAATCAAAAAATAACTTAATTCTGGTTCAATTTTTCATTTTTTTTTCAAAAAAGATAGATTAGATCTATTTAAAAACTTGTCTAAACTATCTTTTTAAATAGTGAATAAATCACTTGCAAAATATCAAAGGAAAAATTAATCAAAATTTGTATTTAAAATCTAATCAATTATGAGAATGAGTGGAAAATTGTTAGCTTGGTGGTATTCGGCTCGATTGATTGATATGGGGTCAAAATACCGATAGTGTTGTTTGGTAAATGCCAAATATTCAATATTTTCGAGTGCTTGCATAACCTATAAATAATCCACGAGCTCTTCAAGCTCACAATTTTTTTTAATAGAAAAGAAACAAAAAATAAAAAATTAAATTAAATTTTACAAAAGTTAATTATTCTATAGGGACTGAAATTTGTGTTGGTCAAATATGTTGATTAATTTCGAGCCTAATGAAAAATCAATAAAAATTAATTTGGACCTAAGCAAAACACCAAGTGCTTATAAGAGATAAGAGTAGACTCGAGTCAAATTGAGTCTATTAAATACAATTCTCATCTTCAATAAGGAAATTATTTTTCTCAATGAGTATTTATAAATATAGAGAAAAAGTAATTAATAAGCATAAAAAAAATTTAATTTTCTATTTAAATAAATTAAATATTTGCTTTGAGAATCAAAATATATCAATAAAGAGCTGCAAAATTTTCCATCAAATCATATTTAATAAGAATTTTTGTTTTATTTTTATCTAAAATCAAGTCCGACTTTTCCAAAATTCAATTAGAAATAATCAAGTGAATTGGCAACAGAGTGCACCTTGGAAATGATTGATTTGTTCGATATCAAAATCAATAAATCGAACAATACGTTTACTCTTAATGAGAAAACTGATTAAGCAGATTTTTGATTAGATCGGGGCTAAACTTAAATATTTGTGTTTGAGCACAGATTCCAAGTGTTCAAAAAAAAAATATTAATAATTATTATTTTTTGGTATTATTTTCTGACTTTCTATCATTTATAGCACTTGGCCTAATTTAAATTAGAACAATTTTATTGTTGATTTATGACTTTAATAAATTCAATGTCTATCCATTATGGGTACAGCATTCAAGTCATTTAGCCGTAATTTGATTCACTTGAACATGGTTCTTTCTCTTTTTTATGTTCTTTTTCCTAATTTTTTAATTAAATTTTATTTATTTAAAATTAAAAAAGATTTCCCATCTAAAGTCCAAATTATGTTACCTGGGAATCAAATTTAAAATAAATATAAATAATTTTTTTCTATATTTTATGTTTAAGAGTCTCGGTCACTCTACTTTTATGAATAGAAATAGAATTTTTACTTCAATTTTTAAAATTTAAATCAATAAATTCAATTTTATTGATTTTTTTAGTTTTAATTGCATAATTTTAATAAAATTTCTTTGCGGGTTATTTTAACTATATTTATGAATTTGTATCAATTTGGCCCATTCGGTCTGGCTCGTAGACAATTTTTAAAAACAGATAGACTTAAAAATTTGCATTTTAGATTTTACTATGTTTCGATTTGTATTCAAAATTAGATTATTTATATATTTCAAATAAAAAATATTCTTTTTGTTATCTATAAATTAGATAAACAAAGACTAGAATAGGATATTTGGGTATTTTGTGAGTCAGTTGGTATGTCTTAAGTTCAAAGTATAGTTGGCCATATTGTGCAAGAGTAGCAAACTTTGTCCAGACCCATTAATCATTACTCAAGCTATAAATTAATATTAAATCTTCAAATATAGCTTTATTTATTAATTTTACTATTTAAATAATTGCTCGAAATGTTCAGCTGCCCAAAGGTTGAATAACAAATTATTTACTTATCCGTTTAATACAAGATAAATGATTTATAAATCTTAATTTGAGTTTTTAGAGCATAAAATGATGATATGAGGCCAAATTTGATCAAATTAGATTTTATTAAAAATTTAATTTTATAAGTCATTTGGGGCAGCTAATCAATTAGTCGAGAGAATTTTTAAATTTAAAATAAAAACGTCAATATCCATGATGTCTGGGTCAGCTTCTGGGCTACACGCATCGACCAGATAAATCTATAACTAATCTAAATCGAAAAAGTATCTTTATTATATAAATTTAAATATATTATTTTTAAATAACAACAATATAGTACTAATTTTTAATCGATAAATCTTGTTTTTTTTTCAATAAATAATTTAGCTTAAAGTTGCGTAATATCTTATTAGAAAGGGAATCGCAACAGGTAACATATCTAAAATAAAGAAATTAATCTATTTCTAATTTTCTTTTATATTAATTCCCTTTCGATTATGTAATTTAAATTTTTTTACATCAGAGATTGGGGTTATAGGCTTGAAATGTATTCTCGCTATTGATATCTATAGTTAAGTTTGCAATTCAACTATTTTTGATATTACATTTTTACTTAATTTTTTTTCTAAAAATTTGCTTTTTTATCATAAAATGTTTATTTTTCTAGTCAAAATTTATTTTTTGTTCTGCAGGTTTTTTAAGTTTAAAGAGTTTCAAATTTCTGTTTTTAAACTGGCTGGGTTGAATTTGGATCGCCCTTGGAGAAGAATTTCACAGAAAAGAGTAGAGCTTTATGTCGTGCATGGTACTTGTATCAAAAATTAGGTAAATTAAATACACATTAAGATAATGAGTAGGCTTGAAAATATTTTATCAAAATCCAATCTATCAGTCGACCAGAGCATTTAGATTTCTGAAAAAAATATTTAAATTTTATTGTTCTATTCAAGCTTTTGGAAAGATATTTAAATTGTTTGGCTAATATTTATTTTATTGGACTTGGTTATGATTTATTTTTTAATAATATGTATTTAAAAAAAGATCTAAAATAAATATATAATGAAAATTATTTAATTATTGAGTGTTGTTTTAGTAATATTTTTGATATTTCTCATAAATTTTTCAAAAAAGGTCGAGTAATATAAATATTTACTCAGTTAGTTTTGAATTAATAAGAAACATATAAATAAAAGCTTGGTTCATTGGCAACATAGGTACAAAAAACCAGCATGATTAAAATTTATCACTTTGGAAAAAAAATGACAAATATTTAATTGATTATAATAAACTATCAATATAGCTTTAATTGATTAATTAACGACAGTTAATTTATCAATCAATCTTTATAGATAATTTTTTGTATTTATTCGAAAAATATTTTTACTCAGAGTATTCAATGTTTACAAATTGTCAATCTTTGTCCAAGTATTTTAGTATGTTTAGACAAACTGTGACGTAAGCTTGTAAACTTTGGATCAAACGAAGCGTCACAGTTGGACTTGAAGTGCCAAAGTGTTACATTTACTCAATGTCATTTAAATGCAGCTTTATCAAAAATTAATATTCATAAATATATTTAGATCTATTCATATTTAGTAGAGCATAAAATTAAATATTTAAATAAAGTATCTAGGGCTAATGTCTGATAAAATCTTGACAACTAATCGAGTTAAATATACACTTCATTTAGTAATTAACGCTTAAGGTACTTAGAATCGGGCATTACTTTAGGTATTAATCAACGCGGATTAAGTGCTCTCGTTAAGCCTTTTGAGACATTATTTCTGACACTTTTTTTACAAACTTTTAATAAAAGATTACAAATTTAATTTCTTATTTTTCAAAAAACTGAATTATATCTTTATAAACATTAAAACATAATAATACCAAGCGGATAAAGTCAAAAAATAATGCCATGTCCGTTCAAAAATATTTTTATTATTTATATATATTTTTATATTAATATATATATATATATATATACACATTAAAAAATAAAATTAGTTAGAATAATCTTATT